>KN496486.1:9153-37752 GCA_000787155.1 Scartelaos histophorus | reverse complement strand
AATAAATAAATAAATAAATAAACCTTTTGCAACTGTAGAAGCTGTTGGTCATAAAATAGTTACACAATTAAAAATAAAAATAAAATGCTGATTTACCTTAAAGTAGATAATCACAAAAATATATATATTCCAATACACTTTTTTCTTCAGGTCCAAGGAGGATATAATGAATAAAATGTCTAAATTTTGATTTCAGATTGCAATAATATGCCATCTTTCCTATTATTTGAAATTCATAACTTCTTCTTGTGTACTGAATCTATAGAACCTAAAAGACGAGTGTTAATGGCCCTTTCCACCATATATGTGTAGGTATGCCCCTGGTGCACTGTCACATTTGGTTGCAGCCTGAATTGCAAAAGGACTATCTCTGCCATTTCTAAAAGTGAACATCATATTATTTACACAATGTACATATGTATAGAATCTATAGATTTACACTTACTGTGCAGCTAAGTATTCACAAAAAGGCCCGGTTGACTGAAATGTTTTAATGCGCAATTTTCACAGACATGTCAATAAATGCTAATTATGGAAGATTGAGTATATACCAATTAATATGCATTTACTGCAAATAAACTGTCAACTTAACGATTGCAATGTTTTTTCAATGTTTATAAAATATGTAAACTATTTAAAAATGACATTTTGACTTGTTTTTTTCTTATCTACTAACTGCAAAGCGTCAATTAAAACAAACTGCTAATATATTTTCTTTGTATTGGAAGTTTTCATTAGTTTTTAAGAATTTATTGACATGCTTGTAGACATCTATAAGTAGAAGACATTCATTGTTTGTGTTGAGCTTACTTAGACAATGTTTTAAATAAAAAAATGTGATTTAAAATGAAATGTGTGGTAGATGCATGACAATGAAAATGGTGTTATTCACTATGACATTCTCAAATAATAAATCAACCAAAGGAGTGTCTTTGTTATTTAATCCTTTAATATCAAGTGTCAACTGCATAAAACATAAAAATAGCCTTAGAAAAGAAAAGCTGATGCATAACAACAATGCAATACTAATTTAATCTATTAATAATCAATTTTATGTTTTTAATCAATACTTGGGGAAACAACAAGCTCTTCAATCACAGTCCAGTCAGCAGTTTGCCTTTAACTCAATATTGAAATATATAGTTCAATTCACAGCTTTTGTTCTGCTTTGGAGTACTGCGGGACACTGGTTTGTATTTAAAAGCAAACCAGATCTATGAAATGATCTTTAATAGGTCGTTCACATCAAAGTTCACCATTTATTTAGTCAGTTATTTCAACAACAGTGCATTATGGGGAAACAGATCCCAAAAATCTGCTACAAAATGATTCATCTTCCAGTCCTTGACCATAGCGGGGCTCAGATGGCAACTAAAATTTACACAAAAATCAAAGCAGCACTGACTATTAAGGCTTGTAAGGAAACCACCTCTACACCAAACACGTTTCTTATCCCAGTTAATCCCAATGGTGATGTGGGGAGTTAAAACAACTTCTCATATAATAACACATTTTAACATTAGGCCAATTTCTGTTTAGTAATTTAACATTTTAGAAATGATTTGTTACTGCACTGTGCTCGTGTCTTGTATTTCAGTGTATGTGTACAACATTGCCGTTTGAACTGGATGGATTTCCACCTTTTCATAACAGTAGTTTAAAATACCTTGATTATTTGTATGCATCAAAACAATCTGACTATTCAAACAATAAGAGACCATTGTAAACTGTAAAAATGAATATATAAATTGAGCTATAGTAAAATATAGATGGATAGTGATTAAAGGGATGTTAAAAGAATATTCCCTGCCTGAGCAAGCTTGAGTTAAGGCAAAGTTTAACAAAGACTACAGCAGCCTAAATGTAGACAGAAAAACCAAACAGCGAGGAAACTGACCGTTTTGGAAAGAAAAATGTGCGGTATGAATGACTGGCATAACACAGGTGCTTTGCCCTGACAATATAGTTTTGATACCAAAACTAAATACACTGTAAGTAGTCCAGGGAGATCCTGTTGTAAAATATGAATGACTTTGTATGTGGTGTCAAATGAATCAAAAACTAAAAAAAAAGCAGTGCTGGTAATGAGACCTGTAACATGGCAGGTATCCTTGATAAGGACAGCCCTTATTGTGTAGAACAGACTCCAGTGTCTCCACGGATCTTCAACAGAGAATATGTTCACCCAAATCAGTGCTAATCCAACATGATCATCATTAGAAGTAAGAAGTTGTAAAATTAGAAGTAAAATGTTGTAAACCATGTACCATTTGTAGTTCTGTAGTTCTCCCTCTTCTGATCTATTTAATTGTTGACTAGGTAAATATTGCAGAAGGTAGAAACATTTACATTTCAAGCAATTTAATTTGAGTTTTATTAATTTTAATGGTCTACAGTTTTCCAACATTTAAAAGCATCACCAATTCCAATTTGACAACTAGGGCCTGTAGTTGTTAATAGTACTAGACAAGAATAAGAATGATTTTGGTTTTAAATTGTCCCAAATCTGAATTCAAACCATTATTTAAGAAATGTATTTGGTAATAGAAGGATTTTTTGCAATATTACACAAAAATTACTGTCAACAATGTGTCAAGGACCTACAGACTGTCCAAAGGAAATTGAGTTATGCCTGAAGCCATTTCTTGACAACATAATCTTCCCTGTTTTGTGTGAATTGGATGAACCCTCATATTAGTGGAGAGAGACTGGGGCCTCAAGGCACCGGTTCCTATTACAAGTCCCACTTAGAGAGAGAGAAGAGACATATTGTGTGTTAAAGATTACAAAATGGATAACCTCTGGAAGTGAGGTCAGAGATATCCAAATATACACTGTGTTTTGGTGCCTACAAGATGAATTTTGACCCGTTCTGTTGTTGTGAAGGTAGTTTAGTGGGCAATGTGGGCCATGGCTCGCTTTGGCCAGCTTTCCAAGTGACAGGTTTGGGGCTTAGCCTTACTGGGACTTCGTGGAAATGGTATAGTGGGTTACTAGGTGGATTATAGACGCACATCTCTGCATCTCTCGCTAGGTCTCTAAAGTCTGTTTTTCAACACAGGCTTTCTCAATCTGGGATTTCTCTTAGTTATCTTAGCTGGCTCTCCTCTTGACTTACTGACTGGCGTAACAGTATTGGAGGAGGTCGTAGTCGCTGCATAAACGCAACCACACTCTGTTAAATGGGGTGACACACTTTAGTTTTGTTTCTTGGCCTCTTGATCGCCGTAACTCGAGCCCGTTTTCTTCACTTCTGTTACTCCTATGAGACGGCGGATGGCTATAGAGGCTGTAGGAAAAAACAAAAAGAAAAAAATGTATTTAGTTGGACAGATACAGACAGCATTCAAGTGTAAAAGGTGCAAGATGTAACTTTTCTGATGGAGGAACACCATCTGCTTGTCTCAGTGGAGAGGTGATTATTTTGCCTTGAATATTCCATTATATGACCTTTAACTCTGATCTGTAGACTGGTGACAGCTAAAGCAGCAGCAGAATACATATAGAGGTTTACTGCCATACTGTAGAATATTCCAGGCAAACCAATAATATCTCCTGAAGGAAAACCCTACCATACCATACCCGAAAAGTTACACTGTGCACCTTTAAATTTCCCTTCTTTTTGCCCAGTTTAAGTATCAAGTTCCACTAATGGACTTCACCTACCTATGATGAGGAAGAGGATAAAGCCAATTATAAGGAGGGGGGAGCCGCTCACGACCACTCCACATGCAAAGTTGATGAGAGGCGAAAGCAGCAGGGTCGCCCAAAACAGGAAATTTAATAATGTCCAGGGTCTGCGGCGCGGGATTATCGTGGGCCCGGGGAACTTGCCTTCTTTGTTGTAGTTTTCTTGTAAGGCATCCTGCAGGGGACAAAACATAATGAATTTTCCAAACTTTTAGCTCAGAAAAGTTGTATGTAATGATCTTTAGTTGCTTACAATGTAATTTCAAGAGTCTGTTATTAATGATAATTTGAGTTGGAACATAGCCTGATGCAATACCTTTTCCTGGTAGAGCTTGTGAAGCCAGTTGGCACACTCCTGCTCATCATCGGGTATCTCCTCTACAGGAAAACGCCTGTGAAAATGAGGCAGAACTTGTGAAAATTTTATGTGCTTAAGCCTCCAATCAAGACATTCACTCACTGAGACTAAAAGTGTCATCCCATGTGTGTGGGTTTTTTTTGCATTTAAAGTCATATAATACATAATATGGATTCTTATGACTTTAAAAAACATGGAATTGTTATTTTACATTCAACTTAATTTAAAAAACTAAATCTCAGAAGAAGACTAGCTTGATTTAAGCAAAATACAGGTATATTTTTTAATGAAGAGGCTGCAAAAGAGCAACTAATAAAAGGGAAATAATAATTTCAAATATTCTTGGAACCAATACATGTCTTCACAATAAACAACAAAAACATTTCTGAGAGCATTTCCAGGATATGCCATATAAAAAAACAGAACAAAAACCAACTTTCAGGCAAGGAAGAAATTTGACACAAAAGCCCTAAATGAGTTAATGAATTAGCTTATTGTGGTTTTCCAAATGGGGCAGCATAACAGTGTAGAATATTTTCCACTAAGTCCACTAGATGGCAGTCTGTCTATAACCAAAGTACTGCAGCTCAAAAGCATCTACATAAAACCAAGCAAACCCATTTCTTATAGACATTAGAAGTGATCAGGCTGAAATATGGTATGAATTTGTAAGATTTAAATACTCAAATTCACAAAGGCACTTCTTATCTCTGAGCCACCTCATTCTGTTAAACTGTTAAACCAAGAGCCATCCACACACTGGGAATGAGGCCAAAGCACTCAGAGCTGTCAGGTGCAGGCTTCATTGTTCCAGGACAAAGATCCAGGTGGTTGGGGGCCATAAGGCGAGAACTACATACATCATTTCGCAATTGAAGAGGCTCAGGGCAGCTGGATCACGGTGAAACGCTTTATCATCAGAAATGGGGGTCCCCTCACTCACCTCACACACATGTCTGCTTTGTATTTCTTTCCATGGACGATGCCCAGGAGAGTTGGGGTTTTGTTGTCTTTAAAGTTGAGGGTGACGTCATAAACAGCAGATACTGCAGAAAAGAAAGTAAGGAAGAAGTGTAAGTAACTATAATGTGGAACAGGTTGAAAATGAAATGCATGTTTAAATTTTGAATTTTTGACAAGGTTTATAAAGGATGAGTTAAGTTGATTTTATACCAAACTATCAGAAGACTTACTTTTAGTATTTGTATTCCTGTAGTATAAGTACAGAAAGCCATCAGTTTGTTACACATTTTTAAAAATGCATTTACAAGTAGGCCTGTCATGATAATGACTATATAGTATATATTTATATTGTATATATCAATCAGTGTTTCAATCAATCTAGTCAATATTTATTATGTGTATGTTTTCTTTGCACTACAAGGAATTGTTTTTTGTTATTTTTATTATTTTATTTTTATATTGATATTCATAGACCCGTCATTTTGAGACGATGGGACATTACATTTTGATGCTGTGGTTGTGCACAGAGCCTTACCTGTCCCCTTCAGACACTGCAGTGTGGTGGTGAAGCCTTTGGTGCGGGGCAGGAGGTGATATTTGAGCTTGGGAAGGCCTTTGCTCTCGGCCACCTGCATACTGATCTGGTGCTTCTTCTCCGTGAACCGTGTACCTTCACAATACAACAGGAACTGCAAAGACAGCAGTCTTGCGTCAGTACACACAAACCTGGACAACAGCTTTTCAAGCGAGGGTTGGTTCAGTTACAGACTGAGTTCAACCCAAAGTAACACTACGCCACGACAGAGCCCCTTATCTTAGCCATCAGAAGAGCCAGCATGTTAATACAAGTGTTTGTTACTGAGCACAACCAAACTGGTGTCCTGAATGGGCGGGGGGTGAGCAATTTTGGATAAAACAACTGATTTATGATTTATGTTTAAAAGTTAGGATTCCACATGTACACATTTCCATTGCATTTGATTTGCCTGACCATCCAGTCCCTTCTACATTCAGCAGAAAGAACTGAAACCGGACCATAAAGCATGGAAAAAAACATCTTCAAAATTTGTAGCATGTGTCTCTCAAATGGAGAAGACATCTCATCTCCAAAATTCTCCTAACAATTAGAACAAAATATATAACTTCTTTTAGACTTAGACAAACCTTTGATTATTGATTCTGTAAAATTTCACACTGTTTCTCAGTCCTTTTCCCCCCTTTTTTATGTGTAAGCAGCCATTTACTTTTACTGAAATGAACAGGAGACAGGATATGGCACCAGATCCAGTTGTCTTTGGAAAGTTTTTTCAAACCGCGTGATTCTGGCAGGTCAGGTAAGCATTTTCTAGCATCTCCTTCTAGCTACTCCTTCAGGAGTAGGCTTAAGATTTGTGTTTGTGACCATTCATATTCTAATTTACAACAAATCATCTTACAGCTCCTTCTACGACCCAGAACTCAAGTTAGACTTGCCTTGACGTTTGACTTGCCAAGTAATTAGATCAAACGCTAATCCCACTTATCCCACCTGAGAACTCTTTGCACCTTAGCAAACGTCTTTGCAGCAGACATTTGGCAAAGACCACAAAAGCACAACAAATATTTAAAAAATAAATAAACAGAAAAAAAACAAACAAGTTGCCTTCTGGGATGTGTGTTATACAGCTGGTGACCTCTGAACCTGAAGTGTCTAAAGCTGCCAGCAACAACGAGCTCATGAAAACTCGGTCAAAGGACACAGTGCAAGAGATGCATTTCTATAAAATAAAAGAAAACTGGGAGGCATATTAGTGAAAATCCTTTGTATCCTTTTAGGAAAACTGGAAAAGCAAGTTTGCAAAACACTTTTGATTATTTATACAACTGGGACAAGAATGAAGTAAGGTGTTTAAAAGATTAAACTAGATTAAACAACTGTACTTTTAATACATAATTAATACATTTTTTTGTAATTCATTGTTTTTGTGACAGATTATGTTTTTTGTGACCAAAAATCCAAAAACTGACCATTAATGTGGTAAAGTTGAGTCTCGCTCTGGACACTATATCGTTGTGAGTATAAATGAACTGGTCGAGGTCTCTGACAACTTGGAGAGCATATTTTTTTCAAATATATTGCTTTTTTTTACATTTTTATACAATTATACTCTGTTATCCACCATATGTATCCTTAAAATGTTTTCACACTACTCAGACTAAAACAAGTGGAGTAATGCATTTGTAATGCACAAATACAGGATACTTACCCACATGTGTTCTGGATAATCCTTAAGTCTGTTCAGTCCACTAAACACTGTCTTTCTGTCTTCCTCCCATTTTCTTTTGCAAAAAACAATTTCAAGGAAATACCACGTCCAACCAATTAGAGGGACCTTCAGCAACTCATGTTTGGCTAGCACTTTTGAACTCTGTAAGATAAAAAAAAAGCACACAGTAAATCATTAATTATGTAAAAGAAATGAGCAAAAATATATGGAAAGCTTCACTGACCCCTAATACTCCATATCTTTCACACATGGTCCAGCCACACAGGAAGTCAATCTCATAGTTATGGTTGAGGATGACAATGACATGTTCTGTACCGAACTTGTCCACCGTAGCCTGATCGGTGTAGAGGGTGCATTCTGTGCCGGACCACCACTCCAGCAGCATCACCAGCTCTGCAAGCAAACAATTAGATGACACACACTGTATTTGTCATTGAAAAAACAAGACCATTCAATTAAGAAGTTAACTGAAGCTAGCTAGGAGGTTGATGTGGAACAAAAAGGCCCCCCACACTGAGAATTAATTTAACCCTGCAATTAAGCACTGCTTCTGACAGGTTGAATCAGCAGTAAATGCAACATGCCAGTTTCCTTACAGAGACAAAGTATTCCTAAACGACATTTGCAATGACTCCATCACATGTTTGGTAACAAATGAGGTTCGGTCAATAACTCATGCCCTAAAAAGAAACCATTATGTCACTCCCGTCACTGTCATTATGGACATAGAAAATAATACTTGTAATAAAAAATAATGCTTTTTAATTCGATGATTGCAGCACACAGCTGTCTCATTTTGAAGACTTGGCTTTACAATATATGTACAGGGGCAAAACAGATTTGAGATATAATTCAGATACCTATGATTGCAATTAGAGCTTCAATCAAGACCCAAATATTTATGCCAATGTATTTTTCCATAGGCTGTACTCACGGCTCCAGAGCGAGTAGGAGAGCCTGCAGTTGATGCGGCGGTAAAGCTGCCTGTTGATTGGCCACAGGACACAAGTGCAGAGCTGAATGAAGTTTATGATGAGGCCGCTCACCACAAACACAAAGCCCATCAGCAGCTGCAGGATGAACAGGCTCTTGAGGTAGGCCAGCAGAGCCATGGCTGCGGAGCCCTGAGCTTCGCAGGCCCCTCTACACACGACCACTGACCTATAAGACAAGAGAGGTGATCCAGGGGAGGGCCAATTTAAGACTGATCAGATTTGCATTTTATGTTTCAGACAAGATTAGGTTTAAAGTGTAGATTTTTAACACTTCCAGGAAACTTTTCCAGAGGCCCCAAGTCACTTTACACATTCACTCCACACTCAGTGGTGGCGAGCTGTTATTACCACAACTTGCTGGTGCGGATTGGCAGCTGCCAAGTGCCATCGGCCCTTTTGAGCACCACCAATCACTCACTCTCCCTCACAAACACCACATTCACATTAGGCAATGTGTGAGGAGTATCTTGCCTAAAGACACAATAAATAGTATTCTCAGCAGTCCCCCTTCAAAGTACCAAACAGGCCCAACCCTACTTAGCTTTCAAGACAGGTTTAGACCTCAGCCTTTGTATGGTGTAATGTACAGCACAACAATACTGATTTCATATTAGTATTATAAAGTCATTAGCATATGAAATGACCGTTAAAAGAAACTAAAACAATACATACCACGGTGGGGATCTTTTACAAGCCGCGTTTACACGGTCCGTCAGCCAATACTACAGTCCTGAAACAAAAAACAGAAAGAGCAGGGACGTTTACGCTGAACCCAAGTGACATAAGTGACAGTAACCATGAAAGGCAGAGAGAGAACATTCAAATTGAATCAAGTGCAGTCTGCAGTGTATTTTGGGTTGGCTTCTGATGGTGCTCGTGAAGGTCAAAGCAGCCAAAATACTGAGATGCAAACAAGGAAAGCAATGGTCAAGACCGAGTTTTTAAATAAAGCAACTCTGCAACTGTAAATAACCATCACTGAATATAGTACTCTTGCTTTGAGACTAAACACCATTTTCTTTCACACATGTTGTATGAATAAGAGGTAAATTGCCCCAACATGACCTTCTCAACCCTTAAAAAGCTAGTCTGCTTAAAAGAGAGGGGCCAAAGGTGACTAGGGTTGTGTAACTCTCTCTCAGAAATGTGGCCAGACCATTTTTAAACCTTTTTCAGTCCCCATAGTTTTTCACTGCAATTGCAAAAATGCTTTTAGAACATTTTCTTTCTTGTTTCTTAAAGGTGTATTGCGCAACTTTTATGGTGGATTGTCTTCTATCTGCTTGTCTCCATGGAGCTTTATTATTATTGCTTTGTCTAGAATGTTCCACAGTATTCCCTATAACCTTTCTATCACGAGCGAGACAAGCAGGTTACAGCATGTAGCGTAACTACATTACAATGCTGTGGATAATGGGGACCATTTACAGAAGAAATTATTACATTTTTAACACACACAATGAATATATGCAAGGAGCTAGATGTAGATGTTTTAAGTTATACCATGTACCATTTCAGCAAAAACAATAAGATTTCCACGGAGAAAAGCATTTGACGGATCCTTAACCTGAAAAGTTACACAATTCACCTTTAATATTCAAAATATATGGAAATCTCATTCCACAAAGATCATCTCACAATCATTGAGAGCTTAGAGATTTTCCTTTTGTCTATGTAGGATACAATAAAACCAAATTTGGCAGAATATGTAAAAAGGGCTGGTAGGGAGAGTGATAAACAAAGCCAGATGCACAGCTCAGACAATCCTTGTCATGTAGGGTTTTGCAATTATTCAAATTTTAAGAAAATTCACTAAATTCTAATTGGCAATGATATGCTTGGGTCTTTTGAATCAACGTCTGCATGCAATGCTTTGCTCCACACCACATGCTTTTACTATCAGAGGTCAGACTCTGGAAGGGATTTGACTATTCTTAAATGTTAAATGACAATGTTCAGGAGATTAATGTAGAAAGCAATTTGGTTTACTACAAAAACAAC
Source organism: Scartelaos histophorus (assembly GCA_000787155.1). Classification (NCBI taxonomy): domain Eukaryota; kingdom Metazoa; phylum Chordata; class Actinopteri; order Gobiiformes; family Gobiidae; genus Scartelaos; species Scartelaos histophorus. Next base: position 27,478 of record KN496486.1, on the reverse strand, counting down.
AACAAGACACAAATGCACAAATTGTAATTAATATATGAGGGGAAAAATGTCCTGAGCCAGGACATGTGTTCGATGTCCACCAACACCACTTGACATCAAGTCTGCAGCTGTAGTTGTAGTTCACCAAGCAACTATATTTTCAGCCTTTAAAAGCAGCCCAAAGTTATTAGCCAAAACACAAACTCCACTTCAATAGAGCCTATAAACAGCAATAGAAACAGAGTAATAAACTGAACCGTACATAAAATAAAATCTTACATGTGCCTCCAGCAGCCCAGTGTCTTGATGAAAATGGTGACTTGGGAATAGATCTGTTAAGTTCCACGTGTGCATCTGTGGTGTGTGCAAGTCCAAACGTCTTTACTGTGGGTTAAACAAGTGAACTTTGCTCGTACTTGGAAAGGCACAGTGCTAAAGATAACCATAGCATGTCACTATGTGAAGGGTGGGCCCTCAAGTCTTATCAATGGGGAAGTGGGTGCATCTGGGGAGCTTGTCCTGAATATATGGGCAGAAAATAGATCTGAGCTGACTGAATTACAAGATTTATATGGCAAACACTTTTAATAAAAAAACCTGAAAGGTTAAACTGGTTTTCCTAAAGGGGTTGTGGCTTCATTGAAATCCTTGTAAAGTTGTAAAACAGTAAAGCCTGCCATATATGTATCGCTATTATCATCCAAAAAGTAGTGGTGGTTTGATCCCAAGTCTGACTAGCACTTACTGTGGCTGTGTCCTTGGGTAAGACACTTGACCCACATGTATGAAATGTGTTGTGAGGTTATACTATTTAAAACAAATATTAAAAAGGCAATTCAATAGCAAATACTAAAATTACACAATAGCAAAAAGCCTAGGTCTAAACAAGAAATAAATGAGCAATGACTTCAAATGAAATCAAGAAATGACTTACACAATCCACCAAAAGTAGCCATACTACATTTTGGATACCATAGTGTAATCATCTGCATAAAGCTTGTACTATTACAACAAATTACAATTGCTACATTTTGGTAAATACAGTTTCTATCTGGCTTGAAGATAATGAACAAGCACTTTTGTTTGATGAAAGCAAACAGTTGACTTCAGCTGCAGCAGCTGAACTCTGTGCCCATTTCCCTGGTTTCTGTGCTCACCCTGGAGTCAGACTCAAAATAACCATGATTTCACACTCAGCTTTGGTCCAAATGATCGCTTTGACAACAGCTTCCACTTTGTTCTGCCTCATCATCAAGAACACATTAGTAACGCTCAATTTATGAGGAGAAAAAGCACAAAAACTATGACTGCAAGATACTGGAACTTGAAGAATGATGTTGAGGGCAGTCTTTCATCGATACTTTTACTCTATATTTTTACTTTATACTCTGTGGAATAATAACACCATCTTAAATATTTCACTAAAAGACAATTGCAAGCTGCAAGTTAGAACAAAAATGTTATCATGTGTTTCTGGTAGGACTGCCAAGAAATGTTCTGCAGCAGTGCCTCAGGAATCAGGATACACCTAGTACTGAAACTAGGATGCATTTTAATACCGATCCGTTACATCACCTCTAAGAAGAGCATCATTTTATATCAGTAGTAGTAACTTTTTAATAACTCTGTTGCGTAGAATCATATAAATGCACAAAGCATCAGGAATTGGTTTTGTTTCTTTAGAGTAGAAATAAATACTGGTCAAAGAACATAACTGAGCTTGGGATTGGCTTGTCAAACAGGATAGAATTTGCTGTTAAACCAATGAGGATTTTATGATACGAACACATCTTACCAGGATGTTACGTTACAGTTTGCTTTTTTATATAGTTTTGGCTAATGCAGCTCTATGAATGTTTTGCATGGTAAGGCATGTTTTATGTTTTATTATATCCCAAGCTCTATACCAGGAAACTCTCAGGTAGTCTAAGCACAAAGCCAATAGATATCCATGTCCCTGTTGAACTGAGGCCCAACCCTATGACCTGCCTGGAGGAAGATTAGGGAAGTCGGGTTAAATCTTCTTAGAACGGGACAGCTGCTGCGTCACCTACAAAACTAGTTCTATTTCTTAGAAGAATCGTGTTACAACAACAGTATTTACCAAAACAGCCACATAATATAGCCTTATTTTTACTTTTGAAATTAACTGTTTTTGCACAGCAGGACAGTACAGTGTAAAAGCAGATGAAGAGTGGAGAGAGACATTCAGCCAATACTGAGAGCCTTAAATAAAACTCACATCCTCAATCACACTTCTTAAATGTGAAATGTATAACACTCAAACCTTAAGATATACAGCAGTTAAGAGCAACTTTATTTTGCCGCCTATACCTACCGCCTACTGAATCTGAATTGCCACTAGTTACTTTACAAATGCGAGTGCGACTAGAGTTATAGATCAGTTATGATGATTTATTATGCATTGGTTATTCCAGTTACTTCCAGTTATTCCTATGGCAGGACTGACTAGAGTCATCTGTAGTAATTATACAGGCTGGAGAACAACTTGAACAATGACCAAAAAGTAAAAGACTAACAATGTCTGAATAACTGTATATTTACTCAGTCAATTTTTTACCTTGCTTTGCCCCATTCTAAGTGCAATAACAAACTTACCAGTAGACGTAGTAGGCCATTGCCATCACCACAAGTGCTCCACAAAGGCCCGTGAAGATCATAACTGCGCTCTGGTTCAACATTTTGGTGTTTGGCTTGTTGTCAAATCCAAACCAGAATATTAAAAATAATATAATAAAAGTTCATAGACAGGATGACAGCACGGTTATTCACAGAGCGTCCTTCCTCATAGCGACGCTAATCCCAGGAAAGCGATGGGGCAGATTACGATGATGACAGCAACTTCTCAGCTCCCAGATCCTGCCAATTCAGCACAAGCTAACCTCCATTTTTGCAGGTAATTTTAATGCATAAAATATTAATAATTAACACTTAAAAATCCAAAACTGTGTCTATGATTTGGAGGAGGTTTTAGAAAAAACAAGCTAGCCCAAAATCTCAGAAGGAGGTAGAGACACATGGGAGTGCAGTCTTAGATGCATCCCCTCTCTCTAATCCAGTAGATCAGATTAGGGCTGATTAGCAGGCTATGGGCACCCTGGATATGTCACAATTCATTACTGTTTACAACGCAGACACAAGGGCTAGTATCGACAATGGTCAGGTTAACACAATTACGTTTGCTGCACCATAAAACCAGATTAATTAAAGTAAAGCAATGAAAACCCTGTGTGTTATTTAATCAGTGAACAGAGCAGATTTCAATGTTGTGTTACAGCAAAACTCACCCAGCATTATGGCAAATCACATTTGTTAGATAGGTTTACTAAAATATAGACAACTCACTGTGAGTATTTGGTACTAGTCATCAATGAATGATCTTCTGGATGAATTCACTCCTTTTTGACTTAAAATAATTATATTTATTTACAATTACCAAACAGAATAGAAAATTAAAAGTAGAATATTCTAGAAATAGTAAAGAAAAGAAAGTAATTAGTGAACTAAATACAAATATTATTGGCCATAATATACACTCAATGGCTTTATTATGTCTCCTTTGTGGGCTGCTTCCTCTGTTTGCTCCTACGTTCTTTTCCAAATTGTCATCACAAACCCATTCAAACTGTCAATTATGGAAAGCCAAAAATAGTTTGGCATCAGGTTGCTTTGAAAAGAAATGACAAGCAAGTCAATTTAAATATAACCATCATGGCAATATGTCCTAGAACAATCAAGAGGCAGGGAGCTATAATTTTGGCCATATTAAATTTGTGCAGAAGCTGACAAAAAAAGAGGACAATTTTGGGAACAAAAGCCAAGACTGTTCAACATGGCAACAATGGTTTATGGCTGAGGACTGCGATGCAAATTTGTTGTTACCGACTCTCAATTATACAAAAGATGAATGCCAGTAATCAGTATTTCTTCCCTTTTTTCCATCCTCCTTAATGATCCTGTTTCATAGAGGGGGTGCCTTTAGAGTGGGGAATTTAGGTCAAAGGTGACTTGTTAAGACCATCAATAGACTTTGAAAGAAGGTTTATTTATGTTTTAACCATTTCACAAAACCTTACCATGCAAGCTCCTCAAACTTCACCTGTTCATATAATTATCTAGTTTCACAATCAGGCATAGTACAAAGAGTGAATTGTCCATGCTTAGTCAACATAGGTATGAGCTTCAGGTGCCCATGTGGTTAGAATACAATCAGTTTTACAAACCTGATAAGATAGCACATTGTACACATACTATTCATACTATTAGAATAACATAACAATGTTGCCAACATTATTTAACTACAACCGTAAAATGTGACAAAACACACTGTATTTCAGTAATCATGTGTTTTTGTTTACAATATGTAATAGTCTAGTGGTTTGAGTCAGTTTGTGCAAAGATGTAGGTCTATATGATGGGGTTGGTTACAAACCTTACGTGAATTTAATACTTTGTATTAGAGCTGATTAAAAAAAGCAAAAAGTAGCCTAAAAATTGTGAGGCTATAAGTACAATTTTCATATTGCTTAGATTATGGGCATTATAAAAACGTTTAAGAATTTATATTAGAGTTCTGACAACAAAATGCCCTTATATTCTTAGATTTAGACAGACTTCATTGACCCTCAAGGGAAATTACTTGGACACAGTAGCTCACAAATCACATTATCCTACAATAGCAAAGTTATTGTAATATAATGCATATAAAACTTCGGTCAAAAGTCGACACTGCAGTGAACATGTCGGCTTTAATGAGGAAGTCAAAACGCACAGAAGTGAAATGACCGAGAGTAACCTTTGGATTTGGTGAGCGGTGGTACGACTCTGTTACGCCAAATGCCCCACACGACATACGCTGCTGTCCACGGTACACGCACGCTTTAAATAAACCCAGTGACACCCTGCCATTGACCAGACACTGCGCACACCACGTTACATCAGAATACACCTGCTCCTAGCCGCATACATCCACAATTTCTGACAATATGCATAGTGCTTCATACTTCATCTGCAGGCAATATTGTTATCCAAAACGCAGCTATTACGCGTTACCTCTTTCACACGTGTCTACAAGTAAACAAAGATAAACAAATCAATTTCAACAGGGCAGGGTTGAACCAATTCTCACAAAATAGAGGATGCACCAATGCTTGCTAAAACCACTATAAGTTGGTAGCTGTGCAGTGCGCATTGCAAAAGATGCACAAGGGCAGATACCGCTAGCTAAAAAGATTAGCAACCCACTAAAACTATATTATAAGTCTAAAGATCGGGCACATTATCGAGACGACTGCAGAGAAGACCTTCAGTTATTTGTGAAGTAAAGTTTGTCACGCTGGGCAGCAGACTGTAAATAAATGAATTGACCTGTGCCGCTGCTAACGCTATGCTATGCTAATGATGCTAAGTAGCCGGGGTAGCATTAGCTCTTGTAACGGGACTCCTCACCTGATAAGTTTAGCACACGCACCGAACACGCCGAGGGGTTTTCGCGTTGCTCCGTGATGTCTGGTCTCAGAGTTGCACAGATAAAATGGATGGTCACCCCTCCGGTCTCCCCACAAAATGACTTGGGAGATAATGCGATTTACAGGAGCGCTATTGTTTGTGGTTAAAGCCTCATATTTTCCCAAGCCCATCTGAAGGTGGCATTCTTACATCCGGTCCGCCCCCTCATGATGATATAAAATAAAAACTGATATATTCCAGTTTCTCAAGGGAAACAATTTTAATCAGTAAATATTTTCCTTATTGTGTTTTTTAAGTTGTACAAAATTATATTAAGCATGGAATTTATTTTGTTATATGTAAATATTTATAAAGTTTCATGATCAGTGTACATATTCAACCACATCATCATCATATTTTTTAAAACTATGTAATGAAAAGGGGTGGGTTAATATAAGTTTCTCTTCTTCCTACTCCTTTTCGACAAATGTGCTTTTCTATTTTTTTAGTATGTATATGATTGTTGTTTCTCTCTTAACTCAAAATATAATGAATGAATCAAAAAAGTCATATTTGCCAAATATAGTGACCTTTAAATGTACAAAGTAATCCCATGTGCTTGCAATAAAATATCTACAATTTACTAGAAATACAGGTCGCCTGCAAGAGATCACCAATTTTTAAAGTAATAATTTAATCTGATATCATTTGTTTAATAACCTTATAGGCCTAGACCACTCTCTCTTCACTTCTCTCTTGCTTTTTCAAGAAGTTACGTGTTGTAAAAGAAGCCTAACATTTTTAACACACTGTGAAATCTGTGAAACTATACTAAAATGGGTGTTATGGTAATTATTCTTTTACCATGTCTCACCAAAGCCGCATCAAATAGAATTGAGTAAAAAGTTCAGTTGTTCAGTGAGCAGTCTGACCTCTCCCCTAGTAGTCCATGAATACCCTTGTTTAGAGCTTGTTAGCCCCCTGGTGGTGGATTTGCATATCTACATATAAGTTAATTGGATGTTTAGTTCACTGCTGTGTGTTGTGGTAAGTGTGTTAAAGATTTAGAAGCTATGACACCCTTTGTAAACTAGACTTCAGTTTGTCCCCGATGACCATAACGAATATTGAGTAGGCTTTGGTAACAGTGAGTTGTTGGTTGATTTAGCCAGTGTAGTTATTTGGGTTAATGCTGGCTGTAGCTACATACTGTGGATTAGTGCTAGCAAAACAATCTGTCACCTGCAAAATCAATCCACAACATTACACAGTCTACCTTTAGTATCAAATAGGTTGACTTTTTCTTCAAACAAAGGCTTTCCTGTTTGTTGCAACAAGCGGCAGTTAAAAATGTCTAATTCAACAAATTATTTAATATATGTTTATTTGTATTCTGTTTGGTTAGTGCTACTGTATTGCTGTGCTTGAATAATTTTGTTTTGATTTCTAACTTTATACATTTTAATAATAAATATGAATACAAATCATAATTATAATAAAATAACAAATCTGTTTTAGTAATCTCACTGGTGCCAATTTCAAATCCAGATAATTTGCGAATGTGACATAGAAATTCAAAGTACTAAAAACCTTTACTGCACTTTTATGGGCATTACTTTGAACAGTTTATATACAATGAGCGCTTCTTCCATTCCTGGCAACGGTGAAGTGCAATAAACTGCAATAACAGTGACACAAACAAGACACAATTTGACTAAAAGATTGTTTATTCTTCAGTATTTTCATTAAGGTGCTCTAGATTAGAGCAGGAGGTCAAGGGTTGGCACTTCACTTTCTAACATTACATTAGTATTGATTGACAAACAGTTTCTAACCATGTTAAGGCTTCGACATGTCTTCTCATACCAACTCTTTCAATGAGATATGAAAAAATAATAGCAACTCCAGTATTAAATGTCATTGTGCAAGTACCTCAATTTGAGATGTTAAGACAGATCTATCATGGTATACAGTATCTCACTACTTCATTCAATACTGTATACATAAAAGATTAAATAAACTAGTAAAGAATTATTAATAAATTAGACTTTTATTAATAATTTGTTATAAGAATACATGTAATAAACATATGAAACTACCTGGGCTATAATTTGATTCCTATTTTGCATAATTTAAATGCCATCTATTTTAGCTCATAATGTCTACACTTAAGGATTTGCAAGCACATTTTGTGATTAGATGATCAGGGGAAAGGTGGACTCAAGACTAGTGTTGGGCAGTGGCTTTAAAAAAAAAACTGCGTTGTAAGTGGAAGGGCATCTGGTGTAAATGAATATGTAAAATCACTTTGTAACAACAATCTAACATAATCTGCATTTGTCATTTTGTGTATTTTTTGTGGAATGTGCTTATAAACCTTGAGTCTTTGATGGAAATAGATGCAACAGTCATTTTTTGTGGTACCCAGTTGAAAATGTTCTGTTATTTTTTTTGACTATGTTGTAAAACATAGACCGTATATATGAATGGACATAGCTAACGCGCTAGCCGCCGCGTGCCAGATAGGAAGTCCGACAGGAGGCTCTTCCGGCTCCTTCTGACTCTGGCTCCCATTGACTTACATTAAGATCTTGTGTCTTGTAATGTAACTGCTGCTGTGGCCTCGTCATTTTGGTCTTAAAATGTTCGTATTAACCCGCTCTACATGATCCTGAATTTTTTATTTTGATATTTTGTTCCTAAATCAAAATATGAACATAAATAACGAACCAATCAGGTGCCTTCATTCCCCGAGGTCGCTCCCGCTAGCATTAGCAACAGGTTTGATTGACAGCTGGTGCGTTTTGTTGCTAAGTAACCCCCTTCCTGCTCTCCCGCCCCTTCCACTGTCGGGGGCGTGGCCCCGTTTGGACAGGTTTGAATGACATTTACATTTATCCAATGACAGCGCGACTTTTCTGGGCTTCAACTAGATCCATGGCTTTAACCAGTGGATCCATTTAATAAAACTACCATTTCTTTTGTGGATTTAACGGTGTTTAACTTGTTAGACAACTTTTTTTTCGGGTTGTTGTACTTTTTAATTTGTTCTGTGAGTCTTAAAATATAGAGATAGAGCTTCATTTACAATTTGTCATGGCTTGTTGGGCATTTAATTGTGTAGTACAATAAGTACAATAAATAAAATAAAGTAATGGTAGTTGATTTATTCGTTAAATATTGTGTACGGACGTGTAAATACCTAGTTTTGACAAATGTGAAATTCTTGCCCGTCAAGACTAATTTGAGATGAGTAGCTAATCAAGCTCCTCACCGCTCTCCGGTGAGAAGGGCGAGAACATTTAACAACCTGAATCGTGATTGGCTCTTGTGGTTGCTATGATACTCGCGGTCGGATTTCCAAATATGGAGCCTGGCTCTAAATTTGCTCCTGTAACCGTGAAGCATCGGGAGCCTCATTTGATCCTATGGGCTGAATCCTATGGCTGACGTCACACTCGCTTAGTCCACTCCTTTTATACGGTCTATGGTTGTACATAAAATAGGTCTAATATTGGGTGGGTCTGCTATCACAGTGGATAATTAATAATCCATAGAATAACTGTGACCGTGAACCGTGCTTTGTGGACCATGTAAATAAGACATTGCTAACCATTAATGAAACATAGTGGAACCTGTTTTGAAGTCGATAAGGCAAAGTCACTGGACAGTCGTTAATGAGAAAATCCTATATGTGTCGTACTAAAAACAACAAAACCTCACTGACTTTTCTTCTGTATAACTCGAGCCTCTACAACAACAGCAGGGTTTTCAATGTCAGCTTTGCTTTGCACCATCCGCAGCTCCAGTTGTGCGGCATTTGGCTTTTTCCCAGCCCCAGCCATCTCTACAGAAGGGCCAGAACGAAATACATCAGAAAATTAACGTCAAATTCTTATTAACTTTTGAAATAAATAGTTCATATTGTAGTTTCTTGCATATTTAATTTTAAGATCAGTTCAGGTTGGAACAGAGCAAAGATAATGATGAGACTCTATATGCAAAGATAAAATAAACAGTTGAAAAGTTTCAGTGCATTTTAAAATTACACTGGTATTAGACTGACGTTGTAAAACTTGCCATAATACTACTTGGCATATGTTTTTTTTTTTTTCACTGCTGTCACCCATCACTAATTTTAAGTGGCTAAAAGATCTAAAGTATGAGTAAGTAAATAATTGTAAATGCTTGGTCAAAATGACAATGGAACAAAAAGTGGAAACATACCATTGGCATACTTAATTGTTCTCTTGATGACATGATGCATGATTGAGGCGGTTTTCTCACAGGCAGACTGTTGAAATCACAAATGTAAATTAAAATAGTTGTGTAACAGTTGATGTCTATCGAATAGGAATCCTACAGACCTTCAGATCCTTTGGATGGTGGTGAGTCCATGCGAGCAACATAGCAGCAAACAAGTCCCCAGTGCCCACAAACACAGCGTCCACTTTGGGGATGTCAATGCAAATTTTTTCAGTGGTATTGGTCCCATCTGGTTTAACTGAGAAGAGAGGAAAAAAAGGTTTAAAAAAACAAATGTATGAATTTGAATTGTTCAAATAAATAATGTGTGTGAGAACTTTTCAATCATTCTTTCCCATGCTAATGATCATTTTAAGAAATACCAATTGCATGATGTCCTGAGTCAAGAAGTTAAAAAGACTGAATAATACATTATATAGAAAAAAGATACATGTAAAAATGTTCACCCGTTTTTTGACTTCCCAGAGCCACCAAGTACTGGTCCCCTTGTGATGAAGGCAGGTCTGTACTGGTCAGAACCACAGTTTCTGGGCCCATTTTATGGAGCAAGTCCATCACCTTAACAAAGACATACAGTTATAAAAAAAATAATAACAAAACTTTAGATGGCAAGAAAATGAAAGAGCAAACATCAGTTCACCTCTATTGCATCTTCTACTGAGTAAATTTTCCTTCCAGTTAAAATCCTGTGTGTAAAGAAATAAAAGTATGTTTTACATATCTGGAATCATCTTTCTGCAAATCTAAAAATGTATACATTATTTGGGTAATTTTTCAGGTTTAGAGTTTAATTTTGATAACAATAGTCAAGTTAACAAATTAAGTTAAAGAAAAAAACTGCAGCAGTCAATTGATATGATCTTCACATTTTTCTACATAGTCTGTCCTTTATTATTGTGGTGAGGAATAATTAAAAATAAATAGAAAATAATTTGTAACTCAACTATTCAACCATAATGTTTTAATGATCGTCCCTGTTCAAAAGCCTCCAGTGTTGCACTTACTCTGCTTCAAACTGATTGGGTGTGAGAATATCAGCCAAAGGCACAACTTTGTCTCTGTACACTGGCAGTAGATTCTCTGGAACATACTGAAAAAGACAAATCAGACACATAATTAATATGCAACAAAAATGTCACTTTATAACTCAATATGGAAGCCTGCATACCATAGCACCTTGGTCTCCCATAACAGGATCACAAACTGTAAACACACACAAAGCAAACAAAAATGTTTTTATTTCTGTTGTAGGGCTGTAACAATCCTGACACTCCACATATTCCACATTCCACATGAGACATTCCAGTATAAAAAATCTCTTGAGACTAATGGGCCTAAATACGTCATCTAATTTCTACTAATTTCTAGAGCCTTGCCATATTATTACAGTAAATATTTTCTTATTAAAGTTCCCATATTACACAAAATTGATTCTTGTGAACTTTCAGCCATGTTATAATGTTGTTACCTCATCAAAAACATACCTGGAGTTATGTTTTGTTTCATTAATCTCATCATTAATAAGTCAGTCTACATTCTTAAACCTCAAAATGCTCTGTTCCACTTTGTGATGTCATGTAGTGGTAGTTTAAAGTTAACAGCTCCTTTTACCTTTTATTTAGTAGAGACTGGCAATTCAAGGGCTGGAATTATCCAAATGATTCTAGTGAATTCTAATGTATGAAGTTTTAAAACACAACAGAGCACTTCCTGTATTACGACATGACATCATAAGGTGGAACAGAGCATTTTGATGTTTAAGAATGTGTGTTTTCTGTGTGAGAGAAACTCAGCCTAAATATGCAGGGTTTGTGTGTTAAACATGTGTGAATGAAGCGAAGCAAAACAAAACTCCAGGTATGTTTTTGATGAGGAAACAACACTATAACATAGAACAGAAATTAGCGTAATATGGGCCCTTTAGTTTAAAACATGTTAATACCAAACCAAGAGCTTTGAACAGATTCTCCTTTAATATAATAAACCCTCACCATACACCAGTTTGGGATTGGTCCTCTTGAGCTCCTTTATAATATCCACCACTGTCTCCAGGAAGGACGTGTCTCGGCTGTACCCTGAGGCAGACAGGAAAAGCACTGGAAATTAGTGACATCTGGTTCTTACTTCATCCAATAATCCAATTACCAGACAATAGCACTTTTGTATATTGCCCGTATTTTACATCATTATTGCTGTGGTGTTGTTAGACAGGGTTTGTTTAGTTTGGTGTGACGCAAAAGGGCTGCTGGAGTCTCCTACAAAGATGACACTTCTTACGGGAGAGTCAGTGTGTAACTTATGATGTGACTTCATTGCTCGAAGGACAAAAGAAAACAATCAGAAACGATCCCTTAATATCAAACATTCATGCATTTTTAATGTGCACAAGTAATGTAGCCACAGTACTGAATTATGGCTGCCAACCTGCATCATCAACCTCCAACCTTTGAGTTAGTGTGTACGCTCTGTAATAGGGTGTAATCCATTTCTGTGCTGTACTGAGGGCTCTCATTGCCAACTCACTTCTCGTTGGCCTACATCAGAGGTATAATACTCCCTACAACTGAAGCATATTCAGACCAGACTGCACGCCACCCCATTAAAAAAAACCAAAAAAAAAAAAAACACTGACATTATTAAGAGCTTATTGTCAGTTTGATGGTACCAGTCTTGGAAGTAGATAAAAGTTGAGTGAGGTTGTTGGGTACAGACACAACTTACTTAATACTAAATTTGTTTGAACACTTGGATTTCATTGTTATTTTGTGGCATATGTTCTACAGTTGTACATCTCACGCATGGTATGTTACATGACAAACTCACCTGTAAGAATGTAGTCATAGTGGTTGACATTATTGAGCTTGATTCCTTCATAAAGAACATTCAGCTCCTCTGCAGTTAGGACCTGACCCTTCCAGTGGCCATAACCTACAAAATTATAAACATTTATATGAAATCTAAAAGTAGTAATGCAAAGGGTAAGATGCTTTGTCAAATTCAATATAACAAGATTTCATTAAACATCGGGTAAAGCATAATTTACAACTAACCAAATACATGTTTTTATGTGACCAAGAGCTGATGTGGAAGAATGCAAGTCTATTTCCCAAGTGTTTCATTAAATGTTTTCAATAGTTGTGAACTCATCACGCATTAGTAGACAATTAGCATAATCTGCAAAGCAATTTCCTGATTGTACAACTCAGGGATTTTAATTATAAAGTTTGGATAAAGCAATAACATGTTTAAAAACAAAGTTATAATCAACCTTGAACTGGACCAAATTGCGTAGTAGCATTCTGCATTTCAGGATGCAGATCATGTTTTTCACTGACTTGACTTTGCCCCCCCCATAGGGCTGCTGACCACTGGCTGTAGTACACATGTATAACACGTGCAGCTGGTTACATTGCACATGTCATCATGAATAAAAACATGTATTTCGTATCTCAAAAACACCAAACAGTTAGTTTACTATTGGACCAATCCTAGAGGTAGAAATAGTGTTTGCCCTGCTGGTATATTCCCCATAGACTCTGTGCTAGTCTTCCACATCGAGCAGAGCCAAATGGGGCCTCCTTGCACTCTGAATGGGATGCCTGTATCCTGGTTGCCAGCTTCCCCCGCCTTTGTCCCTCTTTCAGCCTTAATAAACTAGAATAACCCCGAATGCTCCTCACTGCAAGCAAATAGAGAATAGCCATATTAAACAGGCATCCCATGAGGCTCTGGGTTCACCCCAAGTCAGTACCCCTCCCACGGTAACAAGTAACAAAGTCCTACTACAGATTGGACTGTATCAGGTGAGTTTTTAAATACGAGCTGCAAAATATTTTTAAATGCCCTGACACATACCCGCCTGAGTAAATTTGGACGGACAATCAGAGCCATTTAGTAAAAGCCAAATGGTCAACATTAAGCAGAAATCGTGTTCATAGAAATCCATGTTTGTACTGGTTCAAGTGGTTGGAGAGGAGCTTGTCTGTGGCCCCATGTGGAGAGAGCACATTCTTTACATACTGTGACCCATGAAGCTGATGATAATCCTATCATCTCTGCAGGTGCCTAAGGCAAATGACTGTCAACTCAAGACGTTTAGGTTTTTTTCTGCCTTTTAATGGGGTAATGTCAAAAAGTAAGAAAAAGGTAAGTATCTGAACAGGATCATTTTAAAGCATTTTATGTTAAACAAAATACTTAAATGAAAGCATGTTTTTCATTATGGACATTAGTATTGCACTGAAAAAAACTACAAAAAAAAAATCCCTTCTTAATCGAGTGGATTTGCATATCCACAAACCCGACCCTTACTTGGCCTGCTTGTTTCCTTTGACTACAGTATCCCAAAGTATGGCATGGAAAATCTTCCTAAATATGACTATAACTTTCTACTTAGTCATGCAGTCGACTTCCACCTCCAGAAAGTTACACAGCGTCACTTTAACTGCAAAAAGTTATTTTCAGGTTCGGCATTGGCAAAGACTGATTACCTGGTGGGTCCTGAGACGGTGTTAGAGTGAAATGTTTTAACACCTAGAATCATGACTAGAAGTGTGGTGGGGCTATAAGTTTAAGGGCAACACAAGTGACTTCAACTTTCTTTTGCCAAGCACTTAACATTGAGGTATATTTTCTTTTTGTGGAATGTCAAATGAAGATTTATATTTATTTGTTTTTCCTAAAGTCTTAAATGGCCTGATTGTTCCTAGAATGGTAAATACATAATTTGTTTGATCAAGCCTTGTGGCTGCATTTTATATATAAATGCATCTTGTTACTTTTATTTGGTCATGTGCCTTTTCATGTGATGAGTATCACTGCATACTATTCAAAGTAGAGTATTAGACTTTTAAGCATGTCTATGTGTAAAATTTGTATGGCTCTGTTATTGTTAGTTCTGTAGACCAATATGATTAGTAAATTAATCAATTATCCACTTTAAATACCTCATAACAGTATAACCATGAAACTTTTGTCAACGATCACAAATCTAAAATATGTGATTTAAATGCTCCACAGATAGTGCAGTGTAATCTATCAGACTAAATTTCAATCATTTTAATAATCACTGAACAATTTCCCTTCTCCCAATAATTCCAATACATTCAATGCTATATTATTATTTTTTAAATCCTAGTTTTAACTGTTAGATCTCTTATTTGATTTCAAGTGAGGCCCTTTCTTTCACCCCAATAACTGTTAATTATGTATACACCCATAACAGGTCCTTAGCAGCAAGAATACATTTATGCTTCACAGTAACAAAACTGTTACAAATGAATCCTTTAATTTGGCATTAATTATACTGTGACTCATGAGCTTATTGTTGCCATCTTGCTACACATTACCTTGTTAACCTTAATCAGCCTTTAAAAATATACAACTGGAACCAAACCGCTTGACATTTTACAAATCGCATGGCACATTTCATATTACATACATAATGTAGGACAAAGTGCTTCATTCATATGGAACAGAATTTTGCCAGATGCCCTTCCTACTTGAGCCATTTAGCGAAGCATATCAGGGCTTGAAATTGGCTACTCATGATGTTTGACTGGATATTTATTGAACTATTTTAGTAAAGAAAACATAGTTGATGAAATTTGCATTTGGATTACATCAAACCAGTTCCACAGAGGATGGTAAACAGACAAATCTAAATCACCTTCTTAAATCCTACCAGTGGATAGGCAGGTCCATTGTCTCACTGTGTGCTTATGGACACAGAATGGTCCTGCATCTCTGGCCAAGAACAATGAGGAGCTGTTTGTTCTGCTCAAACGTCTCATGTTTCTAATCAAATATATCAATGTTTCTCCAATAAGCTTTAACTGTTATAACTTACTGGGATATAACACAGGGAACATTCAGAAATGTGCACTTCCAAAGTGGATACATGTTGCACACAATTTGGATAATTTAATTGGAGAGGATTTTTTTTAATTATTCACAAAGAATTGTGTCAACTGGACTAAACTTACCAGAGTTCTATTGTTAACCCTTTTTTTGTTTGTTTGTTTTTACCTTGCAATAACCAACACAGAAAAGTATTTTGGCTTAGTACAATCTTTATGAATTGAAAGACAAAGTTTGACATTACTCATATAAAGAAACTAATTTTGGGAAAATCAATAATGTCTTACAAAGTTTGGCACCAAACTAAGACAATAACAAAAACAAAAATAAATTTGCTTGTATATGGCATTTGAGAATTCACTAAATTGGTGTGACTAAACTTAAACTGTGAAATGTCCTTGTGAAATAAATAACTCACCAGTGTGGTTGGAGAACTGCACCGAGTTTATAGAGTCCACTTCAAACCCCAGAACCTGCAAAAGGTTGAACATTTTCCATTTTATTTGTTTTTCAAGAGAAGCTCTTTGTGAAACACGTGCTGTTCACGATATAAGCTTACATAATAGCTACTGTAATAATCTACTAGATGTGACAAATTATTATAGTATACAGACTTCACAATATTCAATAACTTGACCACTGACCACTCATTGAAATTTTTGAAGAGGAAGGATGATTTTAACACAGACAGATTTGATTATTTTGATTCTAACTTACTTCTACTTCTGTATAGTGGTAAAACAGACAATAAAAAGTTTAAAAGTTTCAGTGTTCAGCTACTTCTTCTACAGAGAATGAATTTTAATGGCACTTAAGATAAATATTGCTTAATATTTTCCTTTATGTCTTTATAGGCCTATCAACTATAATAATTTCTAAATGAGCTATTAAGTATATGCAGGGGGCGTAAATAATGTGTGATGTAACCGATTACATGTCCTAGGCTGACTTTAAGGCTCCTTCCCACTGATTTCCTCATGCCTCGGGTTATGATTTCCGCTATACTTTGACCATTACGCAAAGTAGTCATACAATCTCGTGTTTTAACTCGTATCTGTAAAATATACAAACATAGCATGCATTCTGGATTTATTTTACCTGCAAAGGGAATGTCGCCGACTTGTTCCCCACGTATCCCCTGACAACATGACTCTGAATGGACAGCACTCGACACTCCATCGTCCGCGGATAAATGATTAAAACAAAGCGTAAAAGAGCCTAATAAAGCGGCATTAAGACGTGGAGCGCACAGTGTGGTCGTGACACGATGAGACGAGGCATGTGTGAGCGAAGAGGAAATCCAGCGAGGAAGGTTAAGGGCAGGGAGAAGACGCCGCTGCAACTGACATTTGCCTTTTTACGCACAGGCACATCTGAGGACAACTAAGTCTGTGGTGAGTTCAAAGGCAGGGCCACGGTGGGAGAAAAGACGACTGGGTCTGAGTGAGAGAAAAAGCTGAATGGAAAAAAATGCTACATCAAAATGATAATTATAAAAAAGTGACAATATGTTAATAAAGGTAAACCAGACTTGGAAGGAGTCGATTACAATCAGTTTAACTAAAGAATAACCAACATATGTACAGTTATTGAATTTAATGAATAGACCCTTTAAAATCTTATGTCATCAGAATATTCAAAACTCTGGAATGGAGGCAAAAATGAAGCGAACATAATGTATTTACATTGTTTAACTGGCCTAAATGCTAATGGTTATATGACATAACAAAAAATAAGCAACATTTTCAAAATACAAATCTTATTTACTTTGCTTCTCTGTTAAGGATGGAAAAAATACAGTTTTCTAACCCTAAAAATAGTATTTCGGCTTCACAAAAAGTATCATTTATGATGAAATGTGTAATATATCTGCAGATCAAGTGAAACTGTTGTGGGCTCGACATTTATGTTAAGTGTGACTGAGAATATGCAAAGCAATCACATTTACAAATCATTATAATCTGATGTTTTACTCTGATGTTTTATCTGGTTTTATCTGGAACCGGCCGTTCGTTCCTGAAGTATTCACACGTGCACTTTTATTCACTTCGCACTTTATACATTTATATTGCACTTTTGTCGCACACAGCACTTATGAGATACGCCAATTTGCACATATTAAAATTGCACACATTTGTATTAGTTTTAAAATATTTAGTGAAAGACATTTTATCTGTCGTGTGGTTCCGGCCGGACGGGCACTTCCGGGTTTGGCGGCCGCCGGTCTGCGGAGACAGAAACATTTACAATTGGACAGTGCAATATATGTGCCAGGTTTAAAAATGAGTTGTCTAGTGCGTGTTGTGTGTGTAATGTGGATTTTTAAAGTGTGAATTGTATGAGTGTGTGTATGCGTTTTGTGTTTTTACTCACCCTGTGTCTTGTCCAGGTGTCTGAAGAAAAGAATCCTAGCGAACCAGACACCGTTTTTAAAGTTCTGGGCCAGAGAAAGCCGGCGGACATCGGGAGGGGGATTAGCACTAGTTTTAATTTGGGTTTTCACTTTATATAATTATTAAGGGTTTGGTTTTAGAGTTTTATCTTTTGTATGTGGGTTTTATTTCCTTTAATGTGGGATAGTTATTTTAACTGAGGATTGTATTTAGTTTTAAAAAGCTAACAATAATTGTACATCCCTGGAGTTTTAGTTGGTTATATCTGACAGTATAAAGGCGCCTGAAATCACCACTCGATGATTCTGCTGTTGGAGAAGCTGACTACTCCTACAGTAATCCCTAATCCCTGCACCTTT
>JACN01042885.1:0-16925 GCA_000787155.1 Scartelaos histophorus | reverse complement strand
AAGAATAAAACACTAAACAAAACACAATTAAAAACATGAAAACAAGATACAAAGACATGAAACAATCCAGAAAATACAAAAAAGAAACACACCAAACACACACACAAATTTAAGTAAATAAAAATAAAAGTAATGTGGAAGTTCATACTGTTAGGGCCTCTTTTATTTATATTTTGGTCTATTTATAATATCATGTTCCTTCCTTTCCTGATTTTTTCCCCATTTTTAATCAAAACTTTTAGTCTCTATACTTAACTTATATTATTTTTAACCATCATCAGCTTCTACTTATCACTACAATCTTAAAACCTAATTTTAATGGTACTTTTTCTTGTCGCCTTTTTTTCTTTAATTTTTCCTTTTGTTTGGTTTGACAGAAGAATTCAGCCTAAACGTGCAGGGTTTGTGCGTTAAACATGTGCGAATGAAACAAAACACAACTCCAGGTACGATTTTGATGAAGAAAAAACATTATATAACGGATCAGAAAACGCCGTAATAGGAGCCCTTTAAAGAAGACCTCAGAAGCTGCAGCGTTTCCTCCTGTGCCGTGTGATTTGTGAGTTAGCGATGAGGGAGGTGGTTGGTAGATTACCTTTGTTGAAGAACATCGAAGCCATCTGCCCCATCTCGACCCTCTCCACGATGTCGAAATGATCCGCGTGACCTCCGGAGCGCTCTGAAGGGGGAGCAGGAGGGCAGAGTGAGGTGAGGCTCAGAGCTAAATGCGCAAACCCATTTAAACCAGAGCACGGCAAAAAAGCACATCTATAAGACTGAATTAAAGCTGCACTATGTAAGGTCAATACTCACGATACTCAAGCTACGATACTGATACCACAATGATAATAAAAAACACTTTAACGATTTAATGTTGAAAGTCTAAATACTTTCTTTTACATTACCACGTGTCATTATATCTGTGTAAATCATTTCTGTCCGGTTAACTGCGACTTTTTTAGTATTGTTACCTTCTCAAATGAGTCTCAATACTAGTTTTAGCATCAATTCATATCTGAAGACTGAGCTCTTTTAAACCCTCTCATCATGTTTTATTGGCTCATTTTACTGTATGTTTTATCTGATAATCAAAACTCATTCTCAAAATTGATCTGTGTTTGAGACACTGGGCTAAATAATTATTCATAACAGTGGTTTTGATGGGACAGCGCCATCTAATAACCAATTTCAAACTCGATTTCAATATTATGGAAGTTATGGAACTCGATACTGATTCACGTACCACTATGGTAGTAAAAAACCCTCTTCATTTAGATAATACAATTAGATTTTTCAATATTAAACCATAGTAATATTCCCATGTGGTCTTATATCTGTGTAATCCCTCAGTGGTCCATACTGTACTAGTCCATTTGCTTTTATACTTGTTCTGGTACAGCTCAAGATTATTCCAAAGCTTCAGGAAAGGTTAATTATTGTCCTGTGAATGTGACTTTTTAGTACCAATACCTGCTCAAATGAGTACCTAGTTTTCGATACTTGTTTTAGTCTCGCTTAGTATCTGATATGCTGTGCTTGGGATGTTTCACAGTGGGGCATTGCTCTTATCCATCTCACATTTATTAAAGTCTTTCATGGTGAGCAGGGTCACATCTCCACAGATCTGAGCTGTGACTAATAAGGAATAAGACTTCTACCCATAGTTTTAGTAGATCTGTGATTCTGTAGATCTGTTTGTGCTTTAACCTCACAGCAAATGTCTCTGTCTTGTTGTGTGACTGTGAATTGTGTCTATTGTCTTTCATGTATGTGCTGTGCTTTTAGCATGTTCTAATTTTACTAATATGACTACAGTATTATTCACTGATCTTTAGTGTGTTTTGTCATGTGTGATGGACTTAATGTTTTTGTGTCTATGTCTTTTTTGTCTTGCCAATGGGACTACGGATGAAAATGATCCTGCACGACAAACTCTGGCAGATTTACATGCTGCACTAACACATGTTGATTAATGTGCACTGTCCCATATTTAATAAATAAACATAAACATTAAACTAGGCTTGTGGCATCACCTGCTTGTCTCTGAGGAACGATAAGATTAATGCTGCGAAACTTTTTAGAAAAAAAAGCAATAACATCCCCATGGAGACAAGAAATTGGTAGACGATGCTCTGGAAAAGTAACAGAATAAATCTTTAAACTCAGAATAACTTAATCTTTAAATGGAGTCTGAGTTTTTTTCAATAGTTTTGGTTAAGTAATTAACTCTTCTTCCTTAACAAAACTTAATCTAATTTGATTGTCTGGAAAAGCAGTGTTAATATTATGGCTGTGGCATCAAAGCTCGACTCTGATTTAAATAAATTTACCAGGTATCCATAAATAAACATTAATGTAATATATAAAATACATAAATGTATTATAAAACATAATACATAAAATACAAAGACTAAGTTGTCCAGAAGTGTTTTTAGAGCCCTGAATAATGCATAAAACAGGATATTTTACCATAATTTGAAAATGAAAAATAGACCAGCAGCAAAAGCACTTCAAACTCATGCATTCAGAATCATAAGTTCAATTCAAAAACAGGAGAGGCAACTGTATTTTCTATCCATGGGTTTCAGAGAGCATTTCCGTAGCAGTTAACAATGCAAAAACATAAATTATCTTTTGAATAGTGAAAAGTCCTCAAAACAGAAAGCCTGAAGCCCAAGGATATGCATCTCTACAGAACACACCACATACCATTAAGGCGCTTTGAATGAATCGTGTAGACTGTAGCTTGTTTAATAGAAGAAAAACATATATTCACAACGTGGCTAAGCACTAACCACCTTTCAAATGTTGCAGTTTGAGGCTCATATTTATTACCTTTAAGATATAAAATCTCTATGTCATTTGGAGGGCTGCTGCACACACAGCCGGAACAACAGCAACAGTTCATCTGCTTTGAAACTGACCAACCAGGAGACACGTATCACAGTCACTTTTGGTCTTTTTGCATTTTTATAGTCATGAAATATATACACAAGTTCATTTAAAGTTCTTATATTACACAGAATTGATTTTAGTACGCTCATTTAGTGAGTCATGTTATAATGCTGTTACCTCCCCAAAAACCTAGAGTTTTATTCACAAATCTTTGAATAATCCTGCATTTTTAAACTACATCCCCAAAGCTCAATATGCTCTTGTGATGTCAAGTGGTGGTAGTTTGCAAGTTAACAGCTGTATTTTTAACTTTAGTACAGAAGAGATTGGCAATTCCAGGGCTGAAAGTATCCGACTGATTCTAGTGAAGTACTGCTGAATACTTCTTGTATTACCACTTGACATCACAAGGTGGAACAGACCGTTTTCCCATTTGAAGAACTCTGCCTAAACATGCAGGATTTGTGTGTCAAACATGTGAATGAAACAAAAAAATAACTCCAGGTTTGTTTGTGATGAGGAAACATATTATATTATAACATAGATCAGAAAACAATGTAATATGAGCGCTTTAAACTGGTAAATTGGATTTAATCTGCTTTACAATCCTTATCCATTCCTCTGTTCTTATTTCAATTCAGTAAAAAAAAATAATTTTAGACAAATGTCACAAAAAATATATATATATATATATTAATACACTAAAGGTCTTTTAAAAATGTACACTACACTTTTAGGACACTTCTTAGCCCTTATTGAAGTTTTTATGGTGTCAAATTTCCTCTTTTTACATATCCCTAACACTCCACCTATAAATTACATCTGCTACAGCCAATGGTACAGCCGTGATATACAAATGAGAACACTGAGAATATAGAAAAGAAGAAAAATGCATGGTTTGAATATTTAGAATGGATTTCACTGAAAAACTACATAAAACCTTTACACCACATGTTGAGCAGACTTCTTTGCTTTAGTTGTATTTGTCTCCATGTTAATAAGAATATAAGGAAGAGACACATTTCTAGGTATTTTTAAATCTTTTTCAACATCTACACTACACACTACAGCAGCAGCAGCCATCTTGGTACTGCCGTGTTACAGAGATAATAAAGCCGAGGACACTCACGGATGGACAGGATGGGTTTGGTCTCTGGCTCTGATCTTCCTCTCGTTATGACTTCATCGTCTGAATAATCGGAGGTAGAGTCGCTTTCGTCAGTCTGCAAAGAGACACACATTAACTAAATTGCATATACAATTCATATAGTTTTCATACAAATTACACTTTTAATTTTGTTATGATTAGATTTGGGATTTTTTCAGGAAGTTTACAATGAAAATACAGAAAAAACATCATAATATTTTGCATTAAAGTAATCTATAAATTCAGATACTTAAGAATTAGTCAAGTAATATCACAATAATACAATAAGAAGCCAATACACAGTAAGACTACAATAAAGGCATTGACAGGATTTTCAATATTAAAAAACTATAATATCATAACGTGAGTGGAAAGAGTTCACATTTCATATTTAGCTCTAAAAGTAAAACTGAATTCTACACATGTAAGGTTCCGTAAAGTCATAGAAAATTTACTTTAGATCATGAAAATGCCATGGAAAAGTTTAGAATTTTTGTCTTTGTGTTCTTAATAAATACTGAATTGAATGGTGATTATCATTGTTGCCGATTATCACAAGTATATAAAATATCCCACAATTATTGTGTATTTATCACGATAAATTACATTATTGTTTATTCTCCAGTCAGTCGTAATACAACACACGCATTTCTGTATGTAACAGGGATTCTGAACAGTGAAGTGTTTTAAGTCTCGTCTTCAGACCCACTTTTACTCTTTGGCTTTTAACACAGAGTTGTGTGATCCTCTTTTCTTTTCATTTAATTTAATTTTTTTAATTATTATTTTTTGTATGCATTTATTTTTATTTATTTATTTGATCTTATTCATTTTTTTATCATTTTTTAGTTTTAACAATTTTTGATGTATTGTTTTTATTTAAGATGTACTGTCTTGTATTGTATTAATTTGACTGTGCAACTGTTATGTTTATAAAATCTGCCATATAAATAAACTGGACTGGATTAATCTCGCAGCTCTACCCAGGGTGACCAGACATCCCTGTTTACCCGGGACAGTCCCAGTTTAGAGCCCTGCGTCCTCTGTCCCTGCAGATTTCTCTAAAACCAATGATTTGTCCCAGTTTTGAAAATCTGGTCACCCTAGCTCTACCATAATCTATCCATGTGTTAAGAACCATAACAAAAATCAATATAAATGGAATGGGGAAAAATGTTGAAGCGTTACATAACAGGAGGCTAAAACCTATGAATAGCATTAAAGTTCTCCCCTGAATTACCACTAGAGGGCAGTCAAATTTATTGTTGAAATTAGCTCCTTTAGTTTCTCACAGCTTTCCTCATTAGATATTCCATTTAGTTCCCTATTATCTCTAATAGCCCGTTTTTTTTACTCTGAGAACAAACAAACGGCATTGGTATTTTCTCTATAAACACTTCATGCATCAATGTGAACCACCTGTTTTATTCCTAATGCGACTCTTCACTCAGGAAAACTACCCCAGCCTTCAGTCGCAGTCATTTCCGCTCTGCCCTCTCCTTGTCCATTATTCAGAACAGAAATGCTGTGGACTTTAGAGCAGAGCTATGAATCAGGGTAAGCTTTTGTCCCCAGGCCCATAACTCCCAAAGTGGAAAAACGCGCCGAGGTGTTTTAAAATGGAGTGAGAAGACCGAATGCTCATGAGGAAAAAAAAGAGATGGTTTATATTGTAGCGATAAAACAAAAGCTCACGATGTCAAATATTAGAAACGGGAGTTTATGGCTGGATCAATAGAGGATTTCCTAAAGCAAACAGCAAAGGGAGGAAGCCAAACATGCGCCGTTAAAGGGACTATATCATGAATTATTCAGGCGTTTTAAACTAAATGTTCATGTTTGAAAGTTGCACTATAAGGCCGCAGGATTAATCACAATTAAATAGAAATCACAAATGAATAGATGCCATTAGCAAATCGCAAAGGCTGCAATTTTTAAGTTCCATAATTTTTTTCCCAGTTATTATAGATGCCATTGTTTTGTCTGGGATGTTCCACAGTAGGGCATTAAACGGCCAATGTTACACCATTTTCTGATCTCTATTATAATGTTATTTCATGGAGTTGCGTTTTGTTTCATTGGCACATGTTTAACACACAGACCTTGCATATTTAGGCCGAGTTCCCCCCTGAAAACACTCTGTTCCACCTTGTGATGTTGCGTGGTAATACAGGAAGAGCTCCACTGCGTTTTTAAACTCAACGCAACTTCACTAGAATAATTTCGGGTGATTTCCAAGTTCTACTACTAAACAAAAGGTTAAAAGTAGCTGTTAAAACTACAGCTTGATGACATCACAAGGTGGAGCAGAGCGTTTTGAGCTTTGGAGATGAAGACAAACTAATAGTAAAGAAACAAACAAAGACACAACTCCAGGTGTGATGAGGTAACAGCTTTATAACATGGTCCTAAAAAACACTTGGAGTTCTCCATTTATTTTATTATTATTACTATTTATTTAGAAGATTGGGAGTGAGGAACACCATTTTAATTATTCATATGGAAATTGACAATAAACTTTTTGAATTTGAATTTAAAGCTCACAAGAGTCTTTTTCGCATAATAGAGAACATATAAAAACCTAAGGGTGGGTGAACCAATTAAAAAAATGTACATGACGATTTTCTTTGTGTCATAATTTTAATATTTTATCAGTATTCATGTTAATTCTGTATCCTCATATTGCCTTTAAGCGGTAACTAAAGCCAGCAGCTTCTAAGAGCTCATACTTCACTTTGATTTGTTAATTCCACCTGTCACTCACTCAGAGCCTAAGGGAGAGAGGAAACAGGCAAAGAGCTGTGTTAAACGACAACGGCGACGATACGAACAGCCATATCTGGAACGTTTTGAGGTGTCGAGTGTTGCTGTTGCTAATAGGGTCAAACGTGTCTAACTGGAGTCTGACAGAAGGTCTCACCTCCTCCTGTTCTCTCCTCTTCCATCGGAGCTGAGCGTTCGCCGCCGCCATCGCCTCAATCACAAACGTCGTGGTCATATAACTGAACAAGAAGAGGCAGAATATAACGCGACATCATCATTATATCTTCTGTCAAAACCATAGACTGTATAAGCGAATGTGATGTCCCCCAATGTGATCGGCTCCAGTCAAATGAAGCTCACCGGGGCTAGCATTGGCACGAATTTGGAGCGAATTTGGAGCCAGTGTCATATTAGAAATAAAAATGTATTAACCGACAAAACACCAGAATCATCTAGAGCGTGTTAATATGAACATTTTAAGATCAAAAAGATACAGATCAAATCAAATGTATGTGTATAACTCGTTGAAAACAGTAAAAACTGACCAAAGTGCTGAACAACTTTTACAGTGAAATAAAACGTACATTAAGCAAATCAAGCATAATAATAATAATAAAACTGATACACGTAACAACAAGGTGGCAAGGTGTCTCCTCTACAACTCTGGGCAAATGCCAAGGAGAAAAAGTGCGTTTTCAGCAGAGATTTTAAGTGCTCCAGTGACCGTGCAGTTCTAATGTGCAAATGCCGCGTTAATTTATACAGTCTATGATTAAAACACACATTTGTTGAGTAATACCAACCTCATGAACCCCAAAAAAGTGATGAGGGAGAGGCTGACCACCCATCCGGCTGTGGCGAAGGCTTTGGGCATCGTCAGAGCTCCAGTTCCAACGATCAGGTTGAACATGTAGATGAGCCCCACCTGGAAACACAACAGGGAAAAGTAAGAGCAAAAATACACACTTTTATTTTATTTATCTGCTGTTTATTTGAATAGGGACAGACAAAACAAAAATAGATTAACAGTTAAGTAATCAGAGGTGTTTAAAGCCTACGCACACTTGCAACACAAGTGTCCAGAAGGCTTTTTACACCCTTCAGATCTCACTAAACACAATGGGATTAATTGTAGAAAAGCTAGAAATACAGTCAATTTACCAAAAGAATCAAATAGTATTAAAATGTCACACAATTATATTACGATGCATCTACATTAGGTCTACTGATGTGGATCTTATTCAATTAGGGGCGACAGTGGCTGAAGCACTTAACACCAGAACTGTCTTGGTGGGTGAGTTAATTTTTCATAAATTTTTTTCATTTATGTATTTATTTTGGGCATTTAAAATCATTTCATAATGGATCAGAGTAGTGCAATAGAAATAGAAACAGAACAACAAACTAAAACTTTACCCAAAAAAGGAGTGGGAAGAAGAAAATGTATTAAATCCCACTCACCTCTTCTAATTTAACATCATGAGTTTTATTTTGCATTCTTACACTTTTTATGAACTATTTACAACTACTACAATGAGTAACTGTTATAGCTACATTTTTAAACTTATTATAATTTTAAATCCCACAAAGTCTAATTTTGTCCATATAGTCTGATTTAGCTGAAACTACAACATGTGAGCTCATCTGTGCTCTTAAATAAGTCTCTCTCACACATTAAATCACAGTCAGAAGTTAGCTAGCATTAGTCAAAAGTTTTTTCAGTGAGTCACTTTTCACTTTTTGTTGAAAATCAAACTCCTAAACAGGATCATGAACGCTCGTGCTGATCACAGGCTCCTGAAAATGTGTTATTTAAATGCTTTTTTTCCCCAGACAATCTTAATAGTATTTGCCAATATGTGCTTTGTGTCACCATGGTAACTCCTGAATATTCCCCCATTAGAGACACATGTAGAACACCTCCAGCATATGACACTACAAAGCAACAAAAGGCTTAAATACATAAAGTGTTAAAGCATTAGTTTAAATCATAAAAAAGCTGTTTGTGTCTAAAAAAATGCATGTAAGCAGTAAAACTGCGGTGAGTCGCTGACGCAGCAGAAGCCGATCATAAAGGAGGACTAAAGAGGATATGTCAGCAGACCTCTTCCTGTTCAAACATGATCTTACTCATGAAGAAGAAATTGTGACTGAAGATTGATGACTACAACTGAAACTAATAAACCCACTACTCAAACCTCAGTCCTGTCCTCAAGAAAACTCAAAATGATTGCAAAAGTTTATAATGACTTGTAAAAGGTGCACTGTGTAACTTTTCTGGTGGAGGGTTTGTCAAATGCTTCTTTCCATGAAGATTTGTCTGGAATGTTTCACAGTGTGGCATTAAAACATTCTATCTTCATGGAGCATAAACCTTTCCATCTTCATGGACCAAACCAGATTTACAGGTGAGATCTGTGGAAAGGCGACCCCGCTCACAGTCAGAAAGTCTTTTTTTCTAGGGATTTTTGAGCTATGAAACCACCTGTAATTGATTAAGTTTAAGACCGATCCATTTAATGTCAGACTGTGACAAGCAGAGCAGTGATATCTCCATAGAATAGAAAAGAATGCACCTTTAACTGTCTTGTATCGATTGATGTTGTTTTAACCTTATGCGTTTTTGTTAAAAGCACTGAAGATCACACACTAATCAGGACTTATCACTAATCAAAACTAGTACTGAAAGTAGATACTTATTTGAGCAGGTGTTGATACTAAAAAAGTCCCATTCACAGGACAGAAGTGAACCTTTCCTGAACAGCTTTAAAATTATTTTGAGCTGTATCAGAATAAGTATAAGAGCACCTATGCCACGTTTACATGGGAGTTTTAATTCTGAATAAAAACAATTTATTTCTGAATAAAAATAAATTCCACTTTAAAAAGACCATGTAACACTTCATTATTAATGAAAAAATAATGATTCGGAATTAAACTTAATTCCAAAATAAGTGGATGGTTTATTCTGATTTTAAAGTAGAATTAAGATGTTGCTTCATTATCATCAGAACGACTGCCAAAAAGGTTTGTGTCTGTGGTGTAATGACAAACCAAGATGACAAACGAGCCAGAAGCAGTGAAGTGTTCTTTTTGGTAGACGTAGCTCTGGCCCCTGTCCAATCAGAACCCTTCTCTACTCCCAGACGTTGAGCGGAATTAAATAAAGGCAATGTGTTTTCCATGTAAACCTCAATTCGTAATTATTATATCCATGTAAACTGGAAGGAGAAGGTTTTAAATCCGAACTATATAATTCAGAACAATTAATGTAAATGTGCCCATAGAATGTATTTGCCCATTTTTTATTATTAGTTTTTAACCATTGTGAAATCAGCATCGGTATTGAGTATTGAGTCTCTTTATGACAACACTCATCAGTAATATAATACCTAAAGTGATAACTGTTGCCATAATGAAAGCTGAAAAGTGTGGAGTGGAAAATGTAGGTCAGCCTTAAAAAGCTGAACAAAAGCCACATGAATTAGCAATAGCATCCTGCCACAGAAGAGGGTGTCATATGATTAAACTGCATAAAGAAGATGGTGGCCACTCACAAAGGCAGAGTAGGGCTCTCCAGTCTCTGTGATTCCTCCGGCCATGGCAGCGGTGCACTGGTGATCCCCTACAGACAGCAGAAAACAGTCATCAATAGTAATAGTACAGTAATAGAACAGAACAGAACAGTAATAAAGAGATAAATAAATAAATAGAAAGACAGAAAGGAAACAGGAAGGTAACAGACCACCAATCAAAAAGTTACATTGTGCAACTTTAACATTTTGCTGCATTTGACCGGTGAAATATACAAGATCTCAAGGGCCGTGTGCCAATTTTCATGTGTTTTGTTTAACAGTTGGCTTATTTTAGGGTGACCAGATTCTTCGAAATTAAAAACTGGGACAGATTTAGGGTTTGGGACGGTTGGGATGTTGGTATAAATAAAACTGTGAAAAGAGCATTAACATTGGCCATTCTCAACTCACTTGTGGATAAGTCTAAGCTTTTATTGGTGGGCAATTCTCCCGTCACGTGTGTGACATTCTCACAGCGATTCTGTTATACTTAGCTTAGACAGCAACTGAGACCTTATAAATTTTAGGATATTCATAATGTCTTACGGTGACTATCAGCATACACATGTTGTTAGAGCTTTTTACTTCCCTTCTCAGAGATACTGAAGCAAATGTGCCATGTCACATCTGTGACCCACAAAAAAGGAGTTTTCGTAACAACTAGAAAACTCTGTGAACTTTGGAAGGGGACAGTGATAAAACATTTTAAAAATACTACATAAACTAACACTTTATTAAACTGAAAAATAAATTTATGTAAATAACCAAAACTAACAGTGTACGAGAGCATTATGTGCCTGATAAGTTGTCACATGTGTGACAATTATTCTTTTTGCCTTGAATGGTGATTTAATGTATCTTGCCACAGAGTTTTCACTTTATATTTTAAGACTACTCTGTTGATTTATAATTTGAAGTATAACGTTAATATAATATGACACCACACATTTGATCAAAAGAAAAAAATAATTTCTAGTGTCACGTGTGTGACATATGTGGTGTATAATGTTTAGTTTGACCCCTTAATATACAGGAAATGAAAAAAACTGAAGAAATTAAAGTAAATGCATAAATTAATTCTAACATATATGCTAAATGCAATTATGTATGACAATTTTTTTTTTTAAGAAATGACCTTCAAAAATTTTAAGTAATTTCTTTTGCAACATCCATACTCAAACGTCATGTTCTCTTTGACAACTGTTCCCCCCTCTGAAAATCAATGTTTCATGAAAGTTAGTGGCCATACTACTAAACTTTAATATATAAAGCTTGAAATAAAGTTATAAAATTATACAAGTATGTAGTTTTAAAATTTTGCCATACACGCTGGTGTATTTTTGCCTTACATTTTCATTTCCAAGCAGTTTTGACCAATTCATTTTAAAGATTGATTCATTTTTATTTCCAAATTGTGCCAAGAGAGAAACAATAATCATACACATACTACATTTCTCCCCCCGTTCATGTTCATGTTCAAAAATTGTTGTTTCTTATGTACATTGATCACAAAACTTTACAAATATTTACATATAGCAAAACAAATTACACACTATGCATAGTTAATATCATTTTAACTCAGTTTCCTTCTCTTTTTTATTTGTATTATGTTGTTGTTGTTGTTTGTTTTTCATTTAATTATGTATTTATTATTATCATTAATTAATTTATTTATTATTTAAATCTCCCAGTGCTGTTTTCTGTATTTTAGCTAAACAAATTACACTATATTCCCCTTGTCACTGTTGGTGGGGATCAGATCGCTCAAAAACAAGGTCAACTAGAACATTTCTTATATAAAATTATATAAAATAAAAACAAATTACTTTATTTGGATAAATCTGCTGGAACAGGGGAGACATTCTCAAAACTGGGACTGTCCCATGTAAATAGGGAAATCTGGTCACTCTGGCTTATTTACAAAAGAAAAGATGTTAGTCTCTTAAATATATGGATAGGATGACAATATACAGACTAGCAGACTAATGTCCACCCGACCTTTGCTTATATCATCTATACGGTAACCAAATTTTCTAAATTTAAAAAACAAAACAAAACTGGGATATCCCTGTTTTGGGGGGATTGGTAATAATAAAGCTGCGACTGCATAATCAAGAAAAACTGCAATGCACTCTGCACTAATATGAGTCATATTTTCTAAGTGATTTGGTTATTTTTAAGCAGCTTTTCTGTACTTTACCTTAACAAATAACAATGCATGCCTCTATTTAGTGTTTTCAGGTATCATAAGAATAGGAACTCCTAGGACATTTTTGTATAAAACTGGGACAAATCACAGATTTTGGATAGATCTGCTGGTACAGGGGACACAGAGCTCTAAAATGGGACTGTCCAGGGTAAATAAGGACATTTGGTCACCCTGGCTTATTTATAAAAAATGTTATGATCTTAAATATATGGCTAGGGGGATCATATACAGACTATTGTCAACACAAACTCATCAATCAAACTAAAAACGCGAAATCCAATAATATTTTAGTAACATACCTGCAGTCACTATGGCATGCTACGCAGCTGTTAAAGAGATAAGAAATAAACTGCCCTTAATGTTATATAAGTTGTTGGTTTGTTGTTAGTTAAGTTGGTTAGCTAGCATCTTTGGGACTGCTGTTTTAGAACAATGTTTTAACACTGCAGCGTTACTACATAATTATACGAGTTAGACAAAATAAATAACGAAAACCGTAATAACTGGAGGTAAACTTACCTCGGTGAACGT
The DNA here is from genome assembly GCA_000787155.1 of Scartelaos histophorus. Lineage (NCBI taxonomy): Eukaryota > Metazoa > Chordata > Actinopteri > Gobiiformes > Gobiidae > Scartelaos > Scartelaos histophorus. The sequence continues at coordinate 3,805 of JACN01042885.1, read as the reverse complement.
GTCAGTTAAATGCTACAAGGATGCTCCACGCTGTCAGCTAACATTAAGCTAACAGGCTAAAAACATTAGCTAGTCTCCCCTCAGTCAAGCCGGAAAGGGGGATTAAGTTAGAAAAAACGCAAGAATAAAGAGGTAAAATGCACGAACGTCAGGGAAATTCACCCTAAAGTTCGGTGGAAATGTCACTAGTTAAACCATGACTGCAAATAACCAGCTGATCCGACTCAGAACTGCTGTGCTAACGGTAATGCAACGGCAACACAATTTATGCATTTTCAAAATAAAAGCACAGACGAAATTAAGAACCGGAGTTTTCAACGTTGAGTCTTAATTCATGAATAAATAGGTAATAAAATTTTGTATTTTATAGTAATTAGATATTATATGTCTTGTGAAGCCTTACATGGGCAGTTATTGGATGAAATGTGGGCAAGATAATTTATTTTGAAAGGTCAGGCGGAAAACGGTTTGAATATTTTATTTTTTCTTCTCGCACGAGCCACATGTCACATGACACGTGCATTGGTCAGCTGGTTTCTGATTCCTGCACCTGCACTTTATCAGTCTTTATTTTAAAACATTTTTAAATAATATTCAATTACACTTTTAACACTATTGAGGCTGTATTTATTTTTTTATGATTTATTTATACATTGCTTCCCAGTGCCAGTTGTGCCTGATTGTGATTATTGCTAGAGGAAGAAGTTTCACCTGTACACTAGAGGGCGCCATTGTATAGGCTACAAAACAGAACACTATGCTAAAACAACCCATATTACCCTATTTTCTGATATGTTTCTTCATCACAAATATACCTGGAGTTGTGTTTTGCTTCATTTACACAAGTTTAACACACAAATCCTGCCTCTCAAATAGAAAACACTCTGTTCCGAGTTTTGGAGATGTAGACAGACAATAATTAAGGATTGAAACAAAACACATAATAATAAGCTATAATAAACACACCATAATAAGCTATAATAAAACTAGAAATAATGTAAATGTGAAGAAATTATAACATAACATTTGTGAGTTATTACATAGGAGAATTCCAAGCACAGTCTCTTTTTTGACTCTTTTTGAGACTTTCTTCAGGATCTAGTGATAGGTTCAATCTTTAACCTATGCTTAATACATAAAATAAGAAAGAGACAAGAGATTAATTCTTTTTCATGCGTGGAGGGAGTATTGAGAGAAGAACGATAGTCAAATGCAACTAGGCACCTTGCTGTTCGCTCAACACCCTCTGAGTAGCTCTTTTTTGGTTTGCGCCTTTTATTGAGTTAGGACCCCTATTACATGGAACTACCCATCTCCGAGCGGGAAGGGAGTACACATAAACATTTCATGAGTAGTTCCAGTTGGTACATAGTTTGTCATGTTGTGAGAATAAAACAGAGAACACACAAAATGAGCTTAACAGGTCCAGGTCAGGTTGGACCCTAGGTCAGGTCAGTCACTCCTTCCACATTCCATTTTTCCTTTAAGTAAATGTCTCCCAAGGTGGCTACCATTTACATTGGAGGTGACTGTTTTGGACCACCTGCAAACCACATTCTCTGTAACGCTCAAAACAAGAGAAAGGTGTAAGATTACATTTTCAATACATTGGTTATAATAAGTATAATAAGGTTGGTTAAACAAAGTGAACATTACATTACCGTTTAAGAGTGAGATTACACAGTGAGATTAATATAAATGTTGAATCCATCATCTAGGCTGGAGTTTCTGGTTGTCAAATATGATGGTTTTAATCCTTGACATGTGCATATGTCTTCTGAGGACAGCCAAAAGAATCAACAGAGATCCAGAACAGTCATTTTAAAAGAGGATTTAGGTCCTAACTTTGTACATTTACATATTAGGGTTTTCTGAATGCAGCTGATGTTTTGATACCAGTAGTTTTGAATTATCTGAGCTTTAATTTATTCTGTTGTGTTTTTCTTGTGAGACACACTAAACTGAATTCTGTATGAAATGTGCTGCATAAATAAAATAATCTAATCCTGCCTTAAAACAAAGACATACATCAAGAACAGAATAGGCTCCAGAACTGATCCCTGGGGTGCTCCTTACAAATGCTTCTAAAGGTGAATTGATTATTGTATATTTGAGAAAAAGAAACAAATAGATGTGTTTAATGTCACACCATGGAACATTCCAGGTGATAACAGCCCCATGGAGACGAGCAGGTGATGATCCCTCCCCCAGAAAAGTTGCACCTTTAACCTACTAGAGGGGCTCCTAGCTCAAAATATGAATGAAAGATTTTTTTGTGAAGCTACTTTTTATATATATTTTTATACTACTGCGTATCTCTGAGGTGCTGTAGCTAAAAGAACTTTAAAAATGTCTTCCTCTTTGTCAACACTTCATTCCGACAGTCCCATTAGATCAACATAACCTTTACTAGACTCAAAGTTTATAAAAAAGCTTACTGGCCAGGAGACTTCAGTCACCTCAAGATGAAGAGGCAGCTGCTCCTGGTGCTTCTGCTCTGCCTGAGCAGCCTCTGCTTAATTCAAGGTAAAACAAAAACTGTTGAAATGACTTGAAATCAGAATTTTAAAGCGCATATGACAGGTTAGACCACTTTTTTACGTAGTTAACATCCTTATATTTACGCTTATACTAAAAATCATGCCTAGTTTTTTCTGTTTTTTATTTTATTTCAGTAGTAGTGGTAGTAGTAGTAGTAGTTGTGGTAGTAGTAGTAGTAGTAGTAGTAGTAGTAGCGGTGGTAGTAGTAGTAGTAGTAGTAGTAGTAGTAGTAGTAGTAGTAGTAGTAGTAGTAGTAGCGGTGGTAGTGCTAGTAGTAGTAGTAGTAGTGTAGTAGTATATATAATGCTTAACTAATGTGTTATTTTTTATTTTTTATTTTAACAAAAGGCCGATCGCAGAAACGAGTAGTTCTAAAGCCGCGCCCGCCCAGTCCACCAAAGCCCATCCTAAAACATGGCAAGTACCATCCTATAGAAATACACTGTACATTTTATTATTATTTTTATCAGAACATTTCTCATGTCACTATTATATCTATATAAATATATTGGTGGATTTATGTTATTGTGTTTATGTTATTTAAAAGAGATGGAGGCGGTTAAAGTAAATACAGTTCAAATGGAAGTGTTTGTTGTAACATAGAAAGTTAATGGGTTTAGTCACTGTAGTAGTTGTAGTAGTAGTATGTATTTTATTTATGTGTTTATTTGATTGGGAACATACATGAACATAAACATACATGACAAGCACGAATGTAAACACACCGGATTGTAGCCATACGGCTAATTTCCATCCGTAGTCCCACGGGTCCCAGGGGTCAGGGTCACAGGGATGTTGCATGTTTTTGGTTGATGGGGGAAAACCGGAATACCCGGAGGAAACCCATCCAGACACGGGGAGGAAACATGCAAACTCCACACAGAAAGGCCCGGGCGACCATTAGTGTAAATCCAGACACCACATCCAGGCTGAGTGGCTGAGTGTTTCCACTCAGTCACCATGCCGACAGTAGTAGTAGTAGTAGTAGTAGTAGTATTATAATTAATTATAATGGCTGCTAATAGAAATACTGTACAAAGTATAAGGACGTAACATGAATCTTCGTGTGATTTCCTGTGTCTCTGTGTGTTTTAAGGTTGTATTCAGGAGCTTCTGGTGGATGTGAAATTTGAGGGAAGATATGTTTTCCAAATGGACACTCCTTCTGCTGAATATTGTCAGATGATGTGCACCGAACAGTCCAGCTGCCAGTTTTTTAGATTCCGCCGACCTGAAGGGACAGGGGGGCAAAGGTGATCCAAAA
>JACN01033390.1:0-14189 GCA_000787155.1 Scartelaos histophorus | reverse complement strand
CTACGAAAGGTGAGCTGATTCGTTCTGTCAATTTTTGAGTTGAGTTGAAAACAAAACTCTGAAACTCCATGAACAGTCGTATTGATCACAGGCTCCTGGACATGTGTCTTAAATCCATGATCACAGGCTCCTGGACATGTGTCGTTTAAATCCATTTTGAGTTTTTCTCCGATCCGAATCTGATGTGTTCGTTGGGTTACCATGCCAACAGCTGCATATTCTACCATAGAGATGCACACAGAACCCCCCCAGCGTAACGTCAGTGCAGCGTAGGATCCTCCTGTGGTTCTGCATGTGGTCGGGTTAAACCTCAGACGCTGATTGAAAGAGGCAATCTGAGAGACAACCAGGGCCACTGACTACAGCTGCGATAACTCTGCTTCTTAATGATCTCAGTTAATCAAAGTTGATGAATTGAATCAAAACTGGACATGGTTGGCTTCTCCGAGAGCTTCACTCTTCTGTTTGTTCATAAACTTTCAGTAGCAGCTCTAGTTTGGTCCAAAGAAATGATCATGTTGTCAGTTTAATCACTTTACAGTCACAATAGGGAACTTTTCTCCCAAAAAATACGTCATTTTTTGTTTTGTTTGTGTTTATTGCATTGAAACGTACATCCTTACTGTAAGCAGGCTCGCCTCTCCACACACCTGACTCTCTTTCTCTGTTTGTTTCCATGGAAATGTTGCTTTAATGGTAACTGGTCACATTTTTAAACAGCGATTTTCCACATTTAAAAAGCCAACCTCCTTGTATTAAAACATGCATATTATTATTTTTCTTTTTTTGTTTTTTTTTTAAATTAATTTTTATTTTATTTGTATTATTTTTTGTTGTCAAGGCAATTAATTAATTTTTACCAAAAATAAATACAATTAGGCAGCAATTTATATTCTTTTAACCAATTTTCTACATTTTTCTATATGTTTTTACTAAGCTCCAACTTAACTAGATTCTAACTAGTTTATAAATATAAAAACTTGAAATAAGCTTAATAATTTTACACATTTCGCAGTCATTTAGTATATATCCTTTCCTAAACAAGATAAGATTTTTTTTGTCTAGATAGAGAGAGAATAGAGAATAAATCTTTGTTAGTTTTATGAAATTTGCAGTGTAATGTAAAGTAATGTGTAATGATTTTGTTTTATTTGTTTATTATTATTTATTTTTTATTTTTTATTTTTTTTTGGTGCAAAGGCAATTAATTATTTTTTTACAAAAAAAGGCAGTAATTTATATTCTTTTAATAAATTTTCTACATGTTTATATATATATTTTTTTTTACTAAGGCCCATCCCCACCCCAACTCTTTAGTCTACCAATTTGTGTTGTGTTGTATTATTTTATTGCTTATCATTTCCGGAGAATAAAGTTTTGTGGATTTTTATTTTGCGCCCACTGTGCCATAAACCCAGATAACACAAAATTTAACACAAGTTTCTAGTCTGATACGAAATGTTGTTGCTATAATATTAATTTGTCACATTTTTATATTGCGCTTTTCCCATTCACCAGTGTATGAAGACATGATGGTTGAGGTGGGTAAAGTTGAAGCGCCAAGATGTCCCAGATGTTCCTATTTTTAACTAATTTGATTCCTGCCAACAGTAAAGAAAGGCATGAGTAGTAATTTGTTTAGGTAAAATCATATGAACAGACTTAGCGAACCAAACAGGAAGTGCTCCAGGAGGCTCTTGAAGCGCTTTCACTTTCACTTTGTAAAAACAACATTAAGGCCTAATTACGCAGAGTAAACAAAGTCCGAGTTAGCGCCGTTTTACCAAGTCGAGCGTCCACAATAACGGCTAAATGAAGGTATCAAAGAGGGAACTGAATGTCTTTTCTGTTATTACGGGAGCGTTTAAGTGTCCGCAGAGTCTCCACAGTCTGTATTTAATCTGTTCTGTTTGTTAGCGGCGGCGTTAAAACGGCAGCAGCTCCAATACCGATACCGCTCAATGAAAAACGTGCGGGATCGAAGCTTTTTGTCGATACAACCCTACTTATTTAGCAGATCAAATCGTCAAATCGTCAAATCGTCAAATCGCGCGTTTTAGTTTCAATTAAATCAGTTTGATCGTTTTAAACTTCTGTAAATAGAACTTCAGACAGAGCAATGCCTTTAGTTAGCATCGATCCCCCAGAGAAAGTTGAGGATTCGCGTTTATTTCGATCTTTTTGTCAACTTTATAACATGGAATTTGAAGTTTGAACAAGCTCCTTTTATTAAAACATACTTATTTTTCTAAACCAGGACTGAACCAGGACTGAACCAGGTCTAAACCAGGTCTAAACCCAGGACTAAACTAGGTCTAAACCAGGTCTAAACCAGGGCTGAACCAGGACTGAACCAAGACTGAACCAGGTCTAAACCAGGAATAAACTAGCACTAAACCAGGTCTAAACCAGGACTGAACCAGGACTGAACCAGGTCTAAACCAGAACTAAACTAGGACCAAACCAGGTCTAAACCAGGACTGAAGCAGGATTGGACTAGAACTAAACCAGGACTAATCCAGGTCGAAACCAAGACTAGACCGGCACTGTACCAGGACTGAATCGGGTCTACACCAGGTCTAAACCAGGACTAAATCAGGTCGAAACCAGGACTGGACCAGGATTGAAACAGGACTAAACCAGGACTGGACCAAGTCTTTGCTTCATTTTGGATTTGGAGACAAATCACAAAGAAAAGAGTTGTTTTTTTCGCATTGATATTTTTGGTTTTATTTTGAAAAATGAATGATACACGGAATTCTACATCATGTAACTTTTTGGTTGGGTCCATCACCCCCGCCTGTTTCTATGGAGACGTCATTGCTGTGCCTGGAATGTCCCACAGTGTGACATTATACACCTCTACTTTACATTTATCCAGTTACAGGCACTTTTATAGCTCAAAATCACTGGCGTTTTGACTGATCGTTTTAAACTTCGGTAAATAGAACTTCAGACAGAGCAGTGCCTTTAGTTAGCATCTCTCCCCCAGAGAAAGTTGAAGATTCACATTTATTTTGATCGTTTTGTCAACTTTATAACATGAAATTTGAAGTTTGAACAAGCTCCTTTTATTAAAACATACTTATTTTTCTTTTTTTTTGTTTTATTTTTTGTGTACTGCAAAGGCTTGAACTCCAATTAATTAGTTTTACAAAAAAAGATAAAAGTAAGCAGCGATTTATATCCTTGTAACCAATTTTCTACACTTCTGTATTTCCATTTTTATATATTTTTTTACTAAGCTCCTACCCCAAGTCTTTAGTCTACCAATTTGTGTTGTGTTGTATTATTTTGTTGCTTATCATTTCTGGAGAATGAAGTTTTGTTTTTGGAGTTTTGTTTCGCGGCGCTGATAACATTGTGCCCATTGTCCCGTAAACCCAGATTACACAAAATTTAATTGAGTTCCTAATCTGATTGTGCACGGAAGCGGTGGATTGTGGATTAAATTTGTAACAACAACATAAACAGCAGATCAGCAGAGAAGCTCCAGGGCACGAGGAGAGTTTGGACTTAACTTTGACAGTTACGTCACTCTGTCCTGCCCGAAAGATGCTCAAAAGACGGAAAACGACCGCAAAACCAGGTCTAATCTTGGACTAATCTAATCCTGACCTAAACAGAACTAAAGCAGGTGTAAAACTGGACTTAAAGGTGCAATACTAATCCATGTATCATTCGTTCATTTGTTAAAAAAAAACAAAAATATGAAAATTAACAATTAACTGTTCCTTTTTTCAGATTTCGATTTTGTGTTTAAATTAATAATGGAAAAAAAATGGATAATGGCCGTTTTCAGAACCAAAATCCTGGTTCTAATGTCCAGTGTGGAGCGTCTGGAGGCAGGACTAAACTAGGACTGAAACAGGTCTAAACCTGGACGGGACCAGGACTGGGCCAGAACTGAACCAGGACTGAACCAACACTGGACCAGCACTGGACCAGAGCTAAACCAGGACTGAACCAGGTCTAAACCAGGTCTAAACCAGGTCTAAACCAGGTCTAAACCAGGTCTAAACCAGGTCTAAACAAGGACTGAACCAGGTCTAAACAAGGACTGAACCAGGTCTAAACAAGGACTGAATCAGGTCCAAGCCAAGACTCAACCAGGTCTAAATCAGGTCTAAACCAGGTCTAAACTAGGACTAAACCAGGTCTAAACCAGGACTGAACCAACTGGGGCGACAGATCCTCAGTAGTTTGATCAGGAGTCCACTAACCCGAAAATCCGAGTATCCGTTCACGTTTGGGCCAAGTTCTGCTGTTGTATCCTTAGGCAAGACGCTTCACCAACTTAAATTGATTGTGGCGTGTGTGAGTGAGTTAATAGTGGTCATCAGTTTGCAGTCTCGCCTAAACAGCTGGATATATATATAAAAAATAACTGTATTTTTAATTGATATTTCATGCTCGGAGTTCTACATGCGTCTCTATCGGTGGAATGTTCAGCGGTCACCATGGTAACACGATGTACACGTTAGCAAACAAAAAGCTTTAAGATGTTCTGGAAAAAAATCAATAAAAATACAATGCACAAAAAATGAGCTGCACATTGTCAGGAGCCTGTTGACCTCTTGTATGTAACGTTCTTATTTTTCAGCAGTTTTATGCCTGAGAGACTTGTTTAACAGCACAAATCTGTTTGTTTTAATGTATATTTAATGTATATTTTGTCTTATATATACAGAAAGTCCCAAGTGAAATTGTAAATATAAACTTGCTGTTCATACACAGCTTTTTTAAAAATGATGTCGTTGTTTAATAGGGTTTGACGTTATAAGTACTTATTACTTCAGTCTAAACTATTTGGGGATGTAGCCTATGTTTTGTGAAGCTGATAAGCAAATAAACTACTACTACTACTACTACTACTACTACTACTACTACTACTACTACTACTACTACTACTACTACTACTACTACTACAAATTAGCTAATGTGTTGGTAGTTCTAACTAACTCAGCTCTTTCTGGTCTTATTGTGTTTAAATAAAGCTCATATTAAAGTAGAGTGACCAGACGTCCTTATTTACCTGGGACATTTGGAGCCCTGTGTCCCATGTCCCAGCAGATTTATCCAAAAATAAATATTTGTCCCAGTTTTTTATAAGAAATTTCCCAGATGTCCATGTTTTTTGACCAATCTAAATACCAAGAGTACAGAGAGGCAAAACTGTTATTTGTTTCAGTAAAATACACAAAAGCAGCTTAAACATGACCAAAACACAGAGAAAATGTGACTAGACTGACTCACATTAGAGCCAAGTCCATAAAAATTAAGAAATAACACACTAATTTCACAGTTTTATTACTACCGACCACCAAAAAACCAGGATGTCCCAGTTTTAAATTCGGAAAATCTGGTTATTCTGGATTAGCTTCAGACAGAGCAGTGCCCACAGTTAGCATCACACCCCCAGGGAATCTTTTCGACATCACCTGCAAAGTAACAACAGACTAAAGCAACTTATATTTGCCTCTAAATTTCTCAGAATTTTTTCGCTTTAGTTTGTACAGTCACAATCTTCCTTTATCCAGGAGATCAAATATTTGTATAAATGCAAATACCTTAATGTAAAGGTCAAAACCTCGACTATTTTGGGTTCCTCAAACCACGAGCAACGCCGCCAGAGGAGACGTTTTAGTGTCAAATCTGGAACAGAATGAGGGCATTTCACAGAACTTTAGTGATCTTTGGAGATATATAAATTTGAATAACTCACCGACCTCATTTCCTGCCTCCCCTGTAGCACTTTCTATTTTTTGTTTTGCTGTTGTTTTTCCATTTCAGGTAATCCAACCACTTACTGTAAAATATTCACTTTTCCTTATTCAGATTTATTTTGTTGTATTAAAATAAAACAAAAAACAACCAAGCAAAAACAAAAAAAAGCTATTAAAATGTCATGTCAAAATTAAATTCTTTTACAAGTTTTCCTTTCATTTTTATGCTTCTTTCCTCCTTTTGCTCTTGGTGCTAAGTCATCCCCCTTCAGAGCGCTATCACACAATCTGCAATAAAACTACCGCACATTGAATCCGATTTGTGAACTTGTTGTGTAAAGTTTTGTGTCATATTTCTGTTGAATTGTCATGCGGGATTACGCTGCTAAAAAGCATGACCAAAATTTAAGATTATTATTAACATTTAAATATATCAGAAAATGAATTAAAAATAGTGAAATTATCTGTCCACAAAGCTAAATTTTCCCTGATAATTTATCTTAAAGTGACAGCCCAGAATTCTGGACGTAGGATCTCATTTCCTAGTGAGCCAAAGTGTTGTCGACGTTTTAAAATAATCCATTCAGTCCACTTCACAAAGCACCCGAAGCAAATCTATTATATCTCCAGACTGTCGATGTAAATGTCTGTGTTGATAGAATAATTTTAGAAGGAAAACCAGCCTCGCGTTTGAAGGATTTATGTCTGAGCAGCGGCGGCGAGTTCTACCCTGCTCTAGCGGCGGATTGATATCTGAGAAAATAGTCCCTCCAAAACGCGAGAATTCATGGGATGCAAGGCTAGTCTTACTTCTAAAATTATTCTATCAGCACAGACGTTTAAATTTACAGTCTTGCGTTATAATTGTTTTGCCTCTGGTGCTTTGCGGAGTTTGTTTTTAGCGTCAGGCTAACTATGCCCATTGACGTGCGCTAGCCTAGCAACAGCGACCTCTGAAAATACAAGGACTGGATCGATTATTTTAGAAAGATAATGTTATGTGACAAATTATCTTAAAATAAACTACCTCTACACTAGAACTAAACAGTCTCAGAACTAGTATATCGATAATAAATCTGAAAACAAGACGAATAAGCTGATATAAGCTTTAAAATCTTATCTATCTGAAGCTTGTTAGACTAAATCTGAGTTTTATTTTAACCAATCTGTCTAGAAACAGCTGGTTTAGTTGGAAATCCAGCACGGCACATCATTTGCGCAGCCAAACAAGTCTCTCACACATAAAATTACAGTCACGAGCAGATTTTCAAAATAAAAAACTGGGACATGGTTGGTTTTTCGGTGGCTGGTAATAATAAAATTCTGGAATGAGCGCGTAATTAGGGAAAACTGTTACACGCTCGGACTATTCATGATTTATTCACGATTTACTTGGGAGACTCTATGTAACTGCGACGTTTTCAAGCACAGTTTTCTGTATTTTGGCTAAACAACTAGCAATATAATCCCTTTTCACTGTTAGCGGGTGTCAGAATGGTCCAAAACGGCAACACCTGGGATGTTTCTTGTACCAAACTGGCAAAAATCAATGGTTTTGTGTAAATTTGTTGCCACAGGGGACGCAAAGCTCAAAACTGCACTCCAAATTTCTCTGATCTAGCCAAGATTTTAAAACTTATATCACTTATATTTATTATCGACTTACTAGTTCTGAGACTGTTTGATTCTAGTCTAGAGGGAGTTTATTTTAAGATAATTTGTCACGTAACACATCTGTTCATGCAGCAAGATAATTTCACAACTTTTAAGTTATTTTCTGATAGATTTAAGTGTTTATATCTTAAGGAAGGAGGTGTTTCTGCCCATTTTCTGCACACAGAATTTCATTGTGCATTTTCTAAGTTAACAAAATAAAACAAAACTTTAAAAGGAAAATTATGTGACTAGAATTCCCAAGGTTTTTGTTTTTTTGTTTGTTTGTTTGTTTTTTACCCACAAAAGCCTTAGGGAAAAAAATGACATTTTGCAAAACTTTGACCTGCACTACAAATTTCTCTTGTTTTCAAATGTATGATCTATTTACTAGTTCAGAGACTGCTTAAATCTAGTCTAGAGGTAGTTTATTTTAAGATAATTTGTCAAGTAAAGTTATCTTACCGTGTGAACAGATAATTTCAGTACTTTTAAGTCATTTTCTGATAGATTTAAGTGTTTATATTTAAAATTTTGGCCAAAAAAGGGACGTCTGGTCGCCTTAAGCCAACAGTTTTTCCTCTTTTACCATTTTTGTTGAAAATCAAACCCCTAAGCAGCAAGGAAAATGTGTTTAAATCCACGTTGCGTTGTTTTCTTGAGTTTCCTGTCTATCTTCAAACGTTTTTTTCGACAATATTTGCGAACGTGTGCGTTGCGTCGCTACGGTAACCGCTGAACACGCCACCGTAGAGGTACATAGAACACCCCCACGCGTGACGTTAATGCGAAATATCAGTCGTCAAAGTGTTTTTCTCCTTTCCTTGGCCGCCGTGCCTCCTCCTCGCCCTCAAGCAGGAGCAGCAGCAGCAGCAGCAGTAGAACCATCGCCTCGGCCGTTCCTCGAGGCTGTATGAGCGATTTGTCCGGGGCACCTCTCCCTTCGCTCGCCCATTTTTCTTTGGGCCCATCCATCTGGAGCTCTGGACAGTCCCAGTTTATCTTTGGAGCCTCAGCCTGGAGCCAGTGTCCAAGGTCCCTGTGTCCCTGTATTTGTCCAGGACAGGATAGTGCTGAGCAGGCAGCCCTTTTCTCCGCCGTGCCCTTCTCTTCTGCTTTTATCCAGCGCTGACACTGCCCTGTAAAGCTGCACGCTAGAGCAGTACTGTTAGCTCAACCTGCAAAAAGTAATTACTGTCTTTTTCGGACTATAAATCGTTTTTCGTTTTTATTTTTTTTTTTTCATGTTTTGCGTGGTTCCTGCAACTAATGGTGGGCATAGATTAATTGTCTTTTAATCTAGATTAATCTACAGTGATCCGATCTAATTTAGTAACAAACAGGAAATGGTGCAGTGAAGCGATCTGATTGGTCAGAATTAGCCTCATTAAAACCTCAAACCCCGCCCACAGATGAGAACGGCCAATAGGAAACAGGCTCTGTCCTCCTCACTCACTCAGGATCGATTGCTTCTGTCTTAGCATCTTGGATCTTTGCTGCTAAATTTTTCACTGCGAATTTTACACTCTGAATTTTCACTTTTGAATTTGAAGGCTTGAAAATATGCACGGGATATTTAAAAGGTGACGTTTTTATTTTGAATTTGAAACATATTGAAAAAATACACTTAAATATCAGCAACTAGAATTCAGAATAAAAATAATTCAAACAGCTTTTTTTCAGATTTAAAAAATTCAAAATCTGATCGAACAAATTACTTTCCATTAAAGAGTCTCTGTCCTCTGGTTTCATGTCAGTGTCTTGCAGATTTCAGCAGATTTCAGGTTATCTCGGGGGCGGGGATAGGTGTTTCAATCAGGTACAAGTGGATGTCCAAATTCTGAAGTTTGAGACCTTTTTTCTTGTCATTTCCGCACTCGAATGCATTTAACACATCATATTCTGCAGATTACAAGCTAAAAAACAATATCTAGCTAAGTTAAAATGACTTAAATTAAGAGCATTTTACTTTATTTGAGTAGATTTAACTTGACAAATGTGTGTGTGTTTTTTTTTTTTTTATTCAAGCAACATTCGATCTTGTTTTCTATATTTAGTACAAAAAGTCTTGTTCCACTGGCAGATCATTTTAATTTTCAAGTGAAATTTACTCAAATCATGATCAAACTTTCTTATTTCAAGTCATTTTAACTTCGCTCGATTTTCTTATTTTGCAGTGTAGGAAAATATGCAGCCAAAAACGATAATCGAACAGGAGAAAGAAGGTTTGGAGTGAGCGAGAAACTTGTGTTTGTCTGGCGAAAAGTGGAGGATACTCGAACTGTAATGAAGAAAACAACAAAAGCTAATCGTGGGCTAAGAGCTAGATTTAGCTCAAGTTGGCGGAGGATTAAGAATTCATTGGGTTTAGTGATTTGGAGTGAGATCAAGAGTTTGGTAACTTAAACCTCTTCTGTTCTGTTGTTTATGCTGTAATAATCTGAATAACTGTTCATATGTTACGTTAACAAACCAGACACGTGTTCAGTCTGTCGTTCTTTGTTCTATTTTATTATTATAACTCGCCTTTCAAGATAAAATGTCTGTTCTTGGTCTCTTTTTTTGCATTCAAAAATGTGACTTATACTCTACTGCGACTTAGACCGTAAATTCTGGACTCTAAACGCACCTGAATATAAGCCGCATAAACAAAATTTCGTCTAAATTTTAAAACTGTACATATATAAGTTACACCTGAATATAAGCCGCAGGTGTTCACGTCTTCAAGAACGTTTTCAAGTTTGTGCGTCTTCTTTTATCGCTTCTGAAAGTGTTTGTCGTCTTTTTGAGTCAGTTCGTCGCCTCCGTCGCACCATCGACTCACTGATGCAGAGTTTACAGACAAACAAACAAATAATCCGTTCCTATATTTGCCGCACTGTTGTATAAGCCGCAGGGTTCACAGTGCAACAAAAAAGTGGCGGCTTATAGTCCAGAAATTACGGTAACTGCATTTTTGGTGTGACTTATACTCCAGAAAATACAGTAATAGTTAATGAACATTATCTATGGAACAAATCAATTTTACTTTCATTTTCACACCCAGAATTGTTCTGTTTCATTTGCAAATCTTCGACCCACAGATCTTGTACATTGAGGCTGAGTTTTTCCTTCAAACAGAAAACATCTCTTCAACTTCGTGATGTCATGTGGTAGAAAAGGAAGTGCTCCACTGCATTTTTAAACTCCACGCAACTTCACAAGAATTATATATTTGACTTTCCGACCTGCAGTTGCCAATCTCAGTTATACTAAAGGTAGATGTTAACTAGAAAAGTGCTTGAATCTTGATTTGAGCACATTTGCAAATAGAATAAAAGTTAAGTTTTTATCCTCATTTCAAGTAAGAAAATGTGTTTTTTCTTGTAACTTTTCTGGTGTTCGTCGAATGCTTTTTCTCCAGGGAGACGTTCTTTCTTTACATGAATATTTCACAGTTGGACGTTCAACTTTTCTGTTTCCGTGGAGACAAGCGGGTAATGCTACCAGGTCAGGGTCAAATCTGTAGAAAGGCAAGCCCAATATAAAGTAAGAATGCATGTTTTCAAGCCATAAAAACACATGTAATTGAATAACTATTTGATTAAAGTTTATTGTGGAACATTCCTAGCAACTCTAACCCAAGCAAAGTGATACGTAAATATATCACAAGGATAATCAAGTAATTTTAGGCTTGTTCTAACATATTTTAAGATTTAAATCAAGATAATTATGACTTGTTTTAAACTGTTTTAACTTATTTAAGGTTTTAGTTTATTTTTCAGTGAACATTTTGAGCTTTGGAGACGTAGACAGACTAATAAAAAAGGGTTATTCAATTGTGTAAATGAAACAAAACACAACTCCAGGTATGTTTTTGGTGAGTGAACAACATTATAACACGGTTTAAAGCACACAAGAGTCCATTTCGCGTAATATAAGACCTTTAAAGAGACAGAAATTCATTATTCCAGCCTCACACCGCCAAGCGCAAAGTGTTTACCACAAGACGTTTCGTATTTTCACACTATATTTTCAATTGTGAAGAGTTGTCAGAAACTAGTTGCGTTCCTGTCACTCCGTCTATGCTATTTCTGCCTTATATTTGTAATACTGCGATTGTAAAACTACTCTTCTCATCTGAAAGTGTCGGGTTGAATCAGTGTTTCCCAAGGACCTCGTTCATGGTTTGTGGCTACGGGGGATAGAAATAAACTGGAGCTGCTCACAATAACATCGTCACATCAGATTTGTATTGGATTCCTATTAAACAGAAGGAATATGGCGTTTGACTTGTTAAATTGAAAGCGGTATCCAGAGCGTATTTAAACTGTGATAGTAATACCAGGGGACGTATAATGGAGATGGCTATTTACAGACTGGAATATATTGACATAATGGCTAACTATAAAATCATGTTGTATTACATTTGGTACACTAAGCTGCTAACACGCAAGTAATTAAGTAGGGATTTACTGAGCTGGTGTGGCACAGGCCTTGTTTCAGAACGAACGGCGGCAGTGACATGATGCACTGACGTCAATTCAAATTCTTACATTAGTTTTCATTGTAGCTTCTTCTCTGCAGTTTCCTCATATTTCCAAATGGAATATACTACTTCTATTATTATTATTATTATTACAGTAAAAAAAAAAAAAATTGGACGTCGTTTTAAAAGCAATGATTGTGAAAACGACTAAGGCGACGTTCAGACTGCAGGGTTTAATTTGGATTTTTTGGTGAATTTATTGATTTATTTTTTTTCTCTGCGAGGTCATTCACATTTCCAATTAAATGTGACTTGTATGTGAACTTTAAACGCCCCAAAAGTGTCCCGCATTGAGCACCTGATTATTTTAAAGCTGCTGTTGTACCGGACTCAGAACATGTACCGGGTTTTTTCGGGTTATAAAGTGCATTGGATTATAAGGCGCAATAAGTGAAACAAAACACGTGTCGGATAA
Organism: Scartelaos histophorus; assembly: GCA_000787155.1. Lineage (NCBI taxonomy): Eukaryota > Metazoa > Chordata > Actinopteri > Gobiiformes > Gobiidae > Scartelaos > Scartelaos histophorus. Next base: position 1,867 of record JACN01033390.1, on the reverse strand, counting down.
ATCGAACTTTATTCAGGTCATTTACAATAACTCTCAGTTGTAGCTAACACAAAAATACAAGTTTAACAGTTGGGTGATTTCGGCATCAAATATTCTCTCAACATTGTTCAGTTTTAACCATGACCGTATATATGAATGGACATAGCTAACGCGCTAGCCGTCGCATGCCAAACAGGAAGTGCTCCAGGAGGCTCTTCCGGCTCCTTCTGACTCTGGCTCCCGTTGACTTACATTAGGATCTTGTGGCTCGTCTCTCTGTAACTGCTGCTGTGATCCTCTTCATCTTGGTCTTAAAATGTTCTTATTAACCCGTGACACATGATCCTGAATTTTTTTTCCCTATTTTGTTAGTCCAAAAAATCCTATTCATAACATAGTTCCTGGCTCCAGATTCGCTCCTGTAACAGTAGCATCGATAGCCTCATTTGAGTGGCGCTAAACGCTATGGGTGACGTCACACTCGCTTAGTCCTCTTTTTTATACAGTCTATGGTTTTAACACAAAAAACCTGAAAATCTGGTAAAAAATGGGTAATCATGTCTCTTAACAGGTGCATTTTGGGTCCTTGTACAGCACACGGCAGAACTACCACTAATACGTTATTAGCCGTAATGTGGACAACATCAAATCGGTTGGAGGCTCGTAAACACAACCAAAGGTCATACATAAGTCCCACTGTTGATTTGGTTTTGAGGGTGCGGGAGTATCAGCCGAGAGTGTTGGGATTTGTTTGTGCTTCGCTGCTTCACTGACACGGAGTTCAAACACAATTTTCGTATGCGGGAAGAACGTTTGTGCACATTTGATGAGGTGGAGGTGGGATGAATGAGACTTGGCCATTCAGACTGAAGTCGTATGTCAAAAGATCGGATATGTACGGGCTTTAGGAGCACATGTCCAAATGACCTGGGTCACATTTGAAAAAAAAAATCGGATTTGTGTCGTTCAGACGGTCAATAAAAGATCAGATACAGGTCACATGGGGCGAAAAAAATCGTAGCCTATATCTAGCTCAATGATGATGTTGATGAATCTTTAGCCCTACATAAGCAGCTTTCCTCTTTAAATTTTTGGTAATGAATCCAAATGTGTTTGCCAGTCGGTGAAGTTCTTCCAAATTTTGCGTTGAAGGCTGCACAGTCTTGGGTGACTTTGTGCTACGACATTCCAAGACCCAAAACGACTTTTTTTGGAGTGAATGGCTCAACCTGAAAGTAGAACAAAAGTAAAACATTAAATATAAAATCTTGATCTTCCAATGAGGTTCAGTTGGTATCCTGAGTTTGTTTTCATACCTGAGCGGAGAGTGGAGGCAGGACAACAGTGCCACCTGCAGTCCGACTTCCTCAGGACAGTATCCCAGGTGTGAGAGCGAAAGAGAAAACCACCATAAATTGGGACAGAGGAAAATAAACATCGCCGCTGGATTAAAGAGGCAATAGAAATACAGAAATGTGACCCCCAGGACTATAAACCGGGACGAGGGGCTTTTTTATTCACACGCACCTGAGATACTGTCCTGAAGATGGCGCTGTCCAATAGGAAAACAGCACCAAAACCTGTTTAAATCAGCTGATTGGACACGTCACAGCAACATCATGTGACATTTCACGTATGAAAACCAACTCATGGTCTGAAAAAAGAACCTAATGACATAAAATGGTGATCTGTTTCTATAAATACTGTGAAAATTTGCGCTTATTTGATTGACTGATTCAACTTTATTGTCATTACACATGCCTCAATACAAGGGAACAAAATGTAGTTTAGCATCTGATCAGAAGCAGTGCAATATATAGAGAGAATATGAAGGATATACATTATAAACAATATACAGTAGATTTCAACAAGAACTGTCAAAATTATT
>KN496481.1:0-33231 GCA_000787155.1 Scartelaos histophorus | reverse complement strand
TAGACATGCAATTAACCCGCACAGAAATAACACCAAAGGACGACAGATCAGCACTAAAAATATGCCACACATTATAGAGTGGATCAAAATATTATGTAAAGTTCATTTTCATAACTGAATTGGAGAAAACAATAGGGCTGTAGAGTCAACAAGAGAAATTCATGTTTGACTAAAGACAGATTTAACTTTCCAATCACTTAAAAAAAACCCTAGATAACTCACTCTTTGAGCTTCCTCATTTGTATTGTGTCTTCAAAAGGTGTACATGCTCCAGTTGTCCTTGGGTTTAATAGGTTGGCAGTGATGAGTCTTGGGAATATTTGTGTCTGACACTTGCTGAGCATAGCAGCAGGTAACAGATTCACAACACTGTCTAGAAGAGATATGTCTCTGTAAAAGGCTATTTCTTGTCTTAAATGTACCATGTATATTCATGTTTAGGTACAATGTACAATGTACAATGGTGGTTTTCAGATTCTAGTCTATAGTCATAGTATAGTCATAGTAATCTGTTTTTCACTCACATTGTCATTAAATATTATAAAACTTAAGAATGTTATGTTGTCTGAAACCCAGCAATTTCCAATGATACACTGGTAAAGAATAAATTGGCTATCTCACATAAGATCTAGTGTTTTCATGATTTTAAAGCAAACCCTTAAATGGTGTGAACCTTATTAAACAAACAATTAAGACCTCGGAGCTCCTGTTCCTATAAATTATCTTAAAGCATCTAGACACAGTTATATCAGTGATTTATAGACCAAACATATTCTAAACTGCACATTTCCTGATCTGACTCAATACTCCAGACTTTCCATTTAACATGTCTCAGCAGCCTGCAGCATGTGCGCACTATGGTGACCCAATTAGGATCCGAGGAAATCCTTCCAAAACATTCAAGTCTTTCATTAACAAACTTTTTATAGCTCTGCCTACCGCCATTTTAAATTTAAAGTGCATGTGAAATGTTCTTATGTTTTTTCAATATAACTTTATCTGGAGAGATAGTACCTTTTGTAAATGTTTATCAAGGTTTTACAGTCTGGTGGCAGTTTGTGGAAAATAATCTGAGAAGAAAAGTACAAAAAAAAGGAAATAGTGTTGATTAAAGAATGACTCGTTTTATCATTAATTTAACCAAATTAAGGTGTTATCAATTTAGACAAGTTTTGGCCCTTGTTAACATTATACTTAGTATGTAACAGTTTTGAAATTATGTATTAATAGATCTAAAAAATTCTTAAATATAATACTGACCATAAGTAACTATGTTAGAGAAATGAGAAGCCTCTGTCATATGCACTTATAATACTTAAAATAGTTGATATAGCACTTATAATAGTTGCTCTATTCTTACCTCCTCCATTCTTCTGACACAAGTAGGGAAATCTCCAGACGTTGCCAAGGCCGACAGAGAACCCCACCTGGGCCAGGATGTACTCGAGCTTGTTGTTCCAGGCTGGTCGCCCGTCCTCTAAGTCAGGGTCAGGAGAGGGAAGCAGGGCGCGTACCGGAGCAGTGGACCCCGGACTCAGGCCCATACTCATCTGACTGCTCTTAAAGCCCATGGGGTGCTCCAGGGACAGGAGGTCAGCCACAGACTCTGTGACTGGTTCATTGCTATGCTCCTTCTGGGTCACTTTAGTGTTCTTTGGCATGGCTGCAATGTGGGGGGGGCCAGAAGGACAAAGGTGAGGTCGAGAGGGGGTCAGGAGGGAGGTAGGAGACTTGTTGTACTTTTTGTTGTGACTGTGGAGACAAATAAAGGCACAACATTTGACAATTATTCCCCATTCACAGATAATCAGCAATAGAAATCTATCCTTATTACTATTGTTTTTAGGGTGTAGTCATTTTTATATTGATTTGAATCTGTACTGGGGGAAGAACTATGACAATGAGTACGTGAACAACAGGAAAACCCTTGTAACCAGATCATGTATATTTGTAGTCTTACAGTAGAAACATAACTGTTCCTCTTTAGTCTATCACCATCTTTATTGTATTTTTGCAATTTTTTATTGATGAGCACTGATTTGGGATGTTATGTTATATGATAAATTAATTCAGTATAGCACAAGCCCCTAACTAGAGCTGAAAATGATGCATCTATGTTCAGTTACGTATTTGGTGTCATTTATCACAATGTGAATTAATACACAGAACATGAAGAGGTAAAATGCAGACAGCAGATTTTACACTGAGAGAGAGTGAAGGGATTTGTTATCTGCAGGGGACAATATATTTCCTAAATAACTGGAGCCTTTGTGAGTAGGTAATTACATTTTTGATTCCGCTGTCATTAATCTTGCAGCCTTACGGCAAATCACTATATAAAATATGGGATCTGCTGTATTAAGACTTGAGCTGAGACACAAAGTATATTGGATGCACCCAAATTCCTCTTTACTGCAAGAGAGATTAAAAATAAAACTATTCTTCCTTGTACCATACTGTTGACAATACGGTTTATATGTAGGTAGGTGGTCATTGTGTGTTTAGCAGAGAGCCAGACCTGTCTTTGGAGCTGGAGATAAACTGTGACGCTTAGGTATTCGTCTAATTCATTTCATTAGACCTGAAGATTAAATTACATCCATTTTACAGCATCGCCATTATACTCCAATAGAGTCATGTGTGTCTCATGAGCAGCCGCCTGCCCTCTGACAACCAAACAGCACGCAAGAAATCCCCATAAGCACAAATGCCTTGGGTCAGGGGGGAGGCTGATTTTAGTCTTTATTATATTTGTCCCTGAGTAAAGAATCAGCATCGGAATTTTGAAGAACCTATTTAACAACCTTCAATAGCTCAGATTTTAGTTACAAACTGAGCGATATTGCATTGTTAAAGATGCATCATTTTGCAAAATTGACTCCTGTGAGCGTTAAGCCACACTAGAAGGTTGTTACCTCCTCAAAAACATACCAGGAGTTGTGTTCCCCTCCTTCTTTTTTACCTTAAGTTCAGTAGAAATTGTCAATACCAAGGCTGAACTTATCCACATAATTGTAATGATGGTGAATGGAGTTTAAAAACACAGAGGAGCACTTCCTGTATTACCACATGACATCATAAAGTGAAACAGAGCAGTTTCCGTTTGAGAAAAGAAGAAAAACAAACAAGCAGGATTGGTGCTCTGAGCAGATGTGAATGAAACAAAACACAACTCTTTAAAACAGTCCTTCAGCATCTCCAATTTTAGTTTGAAATTGATTTTGATATTGTTTTGTAAAGATGTAGGCCTAGATCAACAATAAAACTAGTATTGACACCAGATTTATTTATATTCAGTGGAAAAAGCAACACAAAATTAGAACAGAATACTTTCCTGAATAGCAATTAATACCTAGACATCTAATATTTTGTGTATTATATTTAAAGAGTGTGTTTTTATAATAATTTCGTAGTATCAAAAGTAACATTTTGGTTTTACAAGAACATTACTGAGCGTATTCATTCAATATCAATGCGGCTCCAGAAAGAGAAAGGCAACATGTGACACAGGGATAGGATTACACTGTTGACATTTTGCACACATAAATAATTAGTGCCATTTGTGACCCATTGATTTCCTACTGCTCTAATTGTGGCTATACAATTAAATCCAATAGACTATGTTTACTGAATTAGTTTGCATGGTAGATTTCTCTCATCAGGCAGTCTATCAGATTACTGCTATTTTTCTATAAATTATTTTAGGAAGGTTATGAAGAAATTAGGGAATCTGTACTTTTCTACATGTTAATTTAACAATGAGCAAGCAAATGTAATACACAAGTGAAAAGATTTTGTAATTATAATTCAGTATAAATCTTAATTGTTAAAGTTAAGTAATTAAAAGCACAACTGTAATTAGTTCAGCATTAAATATTCACTTGATACCTTTGTCATAAAATAAATGTCCTTCACTTGAGTTGTATCAGCACAGTTGCTTAATTTGCATTATAATTTGCTGTGATATATTTCCACCCACGCAGCAAAAGATTATTTCAAAATTAACAATCATTGTTCAACCATGAAATTCACACCAGGCTCTGGTCTTCAGGAGACTGGTGTTTTTAAATTACATAAAATCTGAACTGAAACTGGCATTTACAGCTCATTAATAAACACAAAATGTCAAACTGTGAAATATAGTCAACAGTAACCAGACCAGTCCATTCACTGTTACAGCACCCAAAAGGCATTAAAGTTGCCTTATATGGACAGCATGTTTGTAAAGGATATATCAGGGTAGCCATGGCTAATAACTAATAGACTAATAAAACTTAATTTGTACATGTTTTCATTATTACATACATTTTTTATACAATGTGCCTGTATCTATGTGCCTATGTCTTATTCATGAGGTTGATGTATTATTAAAATATGTGATTTTATTTCTTTTATGGTATACTATGTAACATTTCTGGTTCCTGTTCGTCTCCATGGAAATGTTATTGCTTTGTCGGGAATGTACCACAGTATGGCATTAAACTTTTCCATATATGTCCAGGGAGAGAAAGAACGACAGATCTGGCCTGTAATTTGGCAAATTACAGGTCAGTTCTGTGGAGAGGAATGGTGACCCCTCTCAAAGAATGCATGATATAGTGTTACGAGCGGCTGTAATTGAATAAACGCAACATAGATAACTCTGAAACATCCAAGGCAGAGCAGTAACATTTTCAGGGAGACAAGCAGGTGTCGCACCAAAAAGTTACACTGCACCTACAATTAAAATAATAATGTTGGCCAATGCATGAGCAGTTAGCACTCTAGCTAAATGTCTGTGTATTAGTGAGAAAAAGTGTCTCTTTTCTCAAACAGGAAGTTCAGCCAAATGTAAAAACAGTATTGTGTGATGAGTATTATTCTCAGTGAGTGACTTGAGGCAGTATTTGGACTAAGCCCACTCAGTAGTAGCACGCACATGGCATTCCTCAGCAGTGGGCCTCTGTAGTCACGACACAGCAGCAGCATTAAACAGATGCCTGCACAAAGTTATTGGGGATTAACAAACCTAAACATGTTTTATAAATTAGCAAACAGGGACAGTTTGGCCAAGTTAACTTGCTGGGAATAGTCTGGAAGAATGAGTTATTTGCCCCACTTTTGCAGAGAACTAAGGTATTGTTAGTAACTGTCCTATTTATGTGCAATTCTAAGTTTGGATTATTTTTTACTGTTTGAATTGCACTAAATGTTTGTAAACTGAAAGACTGAGACAATAACTCGATGCATCTGATGATGTAGTCAGAGGCAGATGGCTCACTGCAGTGACAGCAGGACATCATGTACAGGGCACAGTGTTAAAGCCCATGAGTCCACTAAACTATTTGTGTTTTAACACCATGAGAAAAGTGTGACAATGCAGCTTCTGTACAGTGAGTCTGTCTGTTAAGTACACCTTGCACATACATTCATAGAGTGTGTCCCCAGCCTCACAGTTGTGTTAATGATGCAACAGCACAGGTTGTCTGTTCTCTACAAAGATGAGCTCTCCACTTTTATCTCTGTCTGGTTGCTAAGCAATGGCTCTTCCTGCAAAAATGAAACCCCATCCGCAGCACCACCAATGGCTTCTCTCCTCTCAGCAGCTTAAATGGACAACACAATATCCACTAGGGGAAGGCTACAAACAACTTGCACTGACACTTTTCAAACCTGTGTCAGTGGTTAAACTGGCATCTTTTACAATCATCACACACATGAATAACTGGTGCCTTAATTGCATATTAAAAAGACGCGGTTGGGTGGGTCACAAGTTACTTTTTGTCAGTGATGGTGAGCCAGCCAGAGGAAAGGTGAATATAGCACAGGTACCAAACAACACCTGCACGCACAAGCATCCCCAGACAAGCCCAGTCAGGCCCCAAGCCACTATCGGAGGAAGCAACCTCTGACGCCTCCCCAAGGTCAAACTAACATCTTATGCAGAGATGCGAGGAGGATAGCTCACGGCACATGGCGCCTAGTGGATGGATGCCATAACCGAGCATCAGATTTGGCCCCACACGCAGCGCTAAGCTATCATCGCGAACAGGGAGGATTTTATGAGCAGCGTCAGTCAGTAAGCGGCGAATTGTGCACTTGTCAGGTGAAAGATGACGCTGGCGTGTCCGTGAATCAGGGTGATGTACGATGGCAAGTCCCCACTGTTTTATATTACAGCCACACGATGCTATTGGTAGATGTTAAAGCCCAACTGCATGGTTTGCATTGGTACTCACCTTTATGTAAGCAGCAGTTAAAAATGCAGCGAAACACAGAGAATCCTAAACCCAGTGATCTTCATTCAGTCTCCGAACATCGCCGCGCGTAATGGAGAGATGCTGCCCAGGCTCAGAGCGCGCGGCGTGTAAAGTCTGACGCAGTAACCCACCGCCTTCTCCAACTTTGCTCAGAGTCAATGTGCCAGCCTGGGTAAAGTAAGGAGCGCTAATGTTCTGCAGCTCCAACCCAAGTCTTCCTCCCATACGCACGTATACCTCCCGCGTCCACGTGGTTCGGGCTGTGTTGTGGAATAAAACAGGTTCCCAGAGGATGGTAGAATTACTATGGCAAGTCACGACGGCGTCTGACGCAAGTTTGAGTCACCCGCTCGCGAGGACGTCAGCAGATGATCCCAAAACATCTGCAGTGTTCTCAGGTGGGTAATATCGTATAACATCGATAACAACATTAGACACATGGTATGGGCTGATGAAAAAAGCCAACATCCCACACCTGACTCTGCAGCGCCAAGTGGAAAAGCTCTTAACAGACAGACGTGAAGTCCTCTGTAGTGTGGACTAAAATAGGCGTAAAAAGTCTGGCTTCTTTAATGGTTGTAACTCCAGTGAAGATAATTTGTAGCACAGTCATTTTTCTCTTTGACACCAGCAATTTATTCTGTCCTTGGATTTATCTGGCAGCTCTGCACTCCGTCCTCTCCCTGGAACTCTGGGTGGCTTTTATCATCAGAAGCAAGTTTTTTTTTTTTGCTTTAATATCCATCACTGTGACATTTAGGATTCTTATCTTGTTGTTTTATGTTTTAATAGAGATAACTGAGGACTGTGCTATTATTGATTTAGCCAACACATACCCACTTCCATTTAAGTGGGTGGAAATATACCCAACATGCAATGCACCTCTGTTAAAGACTCACTTGGCTCTTCTGAGAAAAAAAAAAAAGAAGCCACATTTACATCAAAAGTAGGACAGCATCCAGTCAACCTTTGGGATTTGGGAGATTATGGACAGTGAGAATTTGATAGCATATTATTATTTTTTTTAAACACATGGCACTGTCTGAAGGGTCCCTTGACTCCAATATACAGCTACAAGTGCAAATGAGTCTGTCACAGTGTTGATTGGAACCCAGAAGAAGACTGATATCAAGATGTGGCAGTGGCCTACATTGACTTTCTGAACTTAAAGCAAAAGGGGAAAGTAAGAATTGCAGCAGGTTTAACGATAAAGAACATTGCGCATTCATTTCTGATAGAAATATAGTTTTACAGTAGGCATCAAAGTTGTTGTAAGGTAAAGAACTTAATGTAAAGTCTAATCTATGTATAAGCATATTTCAAACCTAAGATAACCTTTATTTGTTTCATAATGGGGAAATTATAGTGTTGCAATTGAAAGTTCATTAAACATACACTTACATACACCAATCTAACTAGAATATTACAAATACTTTGAATAGAGTTAAGAAAAACTAACTCAACCCTAACTCCTTAACCCAAAAAACTAAACTAACTTAACTATTTTAATGTAGTGCTTGATAAGGTATTGTTTTTGACATCGATTTCACTGCGCGGCCTCATGCTGAAAAGAGATTAGAATGGATAAACCTGAGCTTTCATTCTCCTCTCCAATGCACCAGTGAACCTGAGGCCTCCACTCACATGACTACCCGCCCCCCCGCCTTTATCAAAACACACATACTGCTACTTTAACTACTACTGGACTACTACTGCTCCCACATCAGCCGTCAACACGCAAACACCGTATATGCTGCCTGTCTCCTTGCATCTACTCATGTGACTCACTTTCCGAGGGCTGACTGCTGGGATCAGTTGCCATGGTAACCTCCCATCATATGACGGTTTGTTGCTGCTTGTCGTTTTGAGCGTTTTTTCCTGCTCTCTCGCTATGCTCAAAATCCACCGCACTGTACGGCTACGAATGGACCAGTAAAATCTACTCGCGAAATTACAACTTTGTCTCTGTTTTTTTTACTGCTGTCCATCCTTTCTGCAATTTCAAATGCACAGACTCTCTCGCCTATAAATAATGCACAACTGGACACACATTCAAAATCTACCGCAGTGCAACTTGTAAAAAAATGCACCAATCGCAAGGAAACAAAGTAAAGCAGCGGTTTGACGTCAAAACATCACTCATCATTTCAGCGTCGACCTTGGGCTGCTCTGTCTTTTCACAATGTGACGCCACGGCCGATAGAGCAGCTGTGAAACGCAATAGAAACGCACTATTCATAAAAAGCAATTGTTTTTAATCTGAGCAGAGAATAGAGGGGAAATGAGCCATTATATTAGCTGTGATTTGCTTCAGTACCACTACAATAGACCTAATGTTGCCAGGTATAGGCTTATCTTTTTATATTAGTTTATACATTCAGGTAATACAACTGAAATATCTGTTTACTGCAAAATTAGACTTAGACAAACTGGATTGATCCACAAGGGAAATTACTTGGACACAGTAGCTCACATATCCAAATATATTATGATAATAAAGATAAAAAATATATATATATAAATGGTAATAATACATTTTAAATAAGAAGCAAAAAGCTAGCAAGAGACTGGTAAAATGGCAATAATTTTCTAATGTAATTTTAGCTAAATATATCTTATTTTTACTCAAAAACTAAAAAAAACTAAATGAGTTAAGTAAATAAGCAAAAAGCGTGGTAAGGAAAGTTCGATTATAGTAATAAACTGTAATTAGTCATGGAAACTGGACACATCTGTTATTCTTCTCAGTAATGTTATTAAATCAAACCCTGTATTAAGAATGTAACCATGTAACAAGAAACATAGTAATGGGTTGGGTTAGGTTAGTTTGTTTCCCATTTGTATTTAAAAACCACATTGGAAAAACATGTGCAAAAGCTCAAAGAAACGTTAAAAAACAACCACATAGACAAATAATAGACAATCACCGACATACTGAAACTGTGAAGTAAACAAGCTACAAATAAATCGACTAAAGTTGTTATCCCGGTTCATTTGCTTATTCTATCCTGTTGCCACTCTTACATAACTGAGCATTAGTTTTAGTTAATGGCAGACAGCCTTGGTGATGTTAACAATAGATTATTTCCATCGAAATACATGTAGGCTGTTTAAATATTTACCAATCTTCAAATGAAACCTCGCACATTGGTTTCCTGACTTTCGAGGGGTCGGTCAACAATGCAACCTCCGTCATACGCACTTATGCAAACACGCTGCAAATCCAGGCCCTGAACAACATCTATTACGACCAGAAGCAGGTGCAAGATATCACTGATGGACATTTATGGAAGATAATTTGTGTCATCAGATTTTGAATTCTAAACGCCATTGAATTTCTCGCTTTGGATTTTTGTAACTCTGAAAAAACACGTTATACTGAATTTTAATTGCTGAAATTGTATGTGTACATTTTCAAAGTGTTTTAAATTCAAAATTAAAATTTCATTTTCAATTTCATCTAAAGCATTGATATTTTCGAGTCCTCAAATTCAGCGGTCAAAATTCAAAGTGTAAAAAATGAATGATACAAGATGCCAAGGCTGAAGCAATCGATCCAAAGTGATCCGATCTAATTAAGTAACAAACAGGAAATGAAGCGATCTGATTGGTCAGAATTAGCCTCATCCAGACATCAAACCCCGCCCACAGATGAGAACCACCAATAGGAAACAGCCTCTGTCCTCCTCACTCACTCTGGATCGATTGCTTCTGCCTTGACGTCTTGGATCTTTGCTGCAAAATTTTTCATTGTGAATTTTACACTTTGAATTTTAACTGTTGAATTTCAGGGTTTGGAAATACGCACTGAATATCTGATATTTTCATTTTGAATTTTGAAAAAGTTCACTTTAAATTTCAGCAACTAAAATTCAGAATAAAAATAATTCTCTCTCATATTTTTTCACATTAAAAAAATTCAAAGTGAGAAATTCAGTGGTGTTTAAATTCAAAATCTGATGGAACAAATTATCTTCCATAGACATTAGCATAGTCTGGGCCATGTTAATCCCCACGATATTATAATTACTGTATGTATATTTGATAAGACAGTGAAAAGCCCCATAGCTCGTTCAGTGCAGCTCTTTCTTGGTAGCCTCGGTGGGTTGCCAGGTCACAAATTAAACCTGCTGACAAACGCCGGAGTCTAAAACTGGATCAGGTCTCCAGGGCTTCTTTTTGTGCAGCTGAATCTTGCGGTTGCTGACAAGTCCACTTCCTCCCTCGCTGTTACCCCTGCAAATTTTTCGAAAATGGTGCAGTCCTGGATACAGCAGCACCTTGGCTACTCCCTTCTGTGCGCGAGCTATGACCATGCAGCTACTGAAGACAAATGGACAATGATCAAGAAAAAATGCCCAGTTCTTTCACTCAGGTGCTAATAGGTGTGTTAGCAGTTAAATTGGTCAAACTAGCACATGCAGTAGTAGTAGTACTAATAGCAGGAGTAATACAAGTATCAAATAGAAGTTGTTCTAAAGGTAAAAAGGTATAAATTTAAGTATTTTGTGCAGTTATTTATGTGTGAAGTATTGTATAGCGGCAATTTTAGTTGTAGTGAAATATATTTGGTTATGATTACGTTTACACAGTATTATTCTTTAACTTTACAAGTCACATTATTCCATGCTTAACATAACATTTTTAACATCTAGAAAATATCATGCCAGTTTTTGCCTTATAAATAATATTAATAAACAAAATGAATTACACTGTATCAGGATCAGGTGCAGATAACAAATTGGGCTGTGACCTACGGCGATTATTGTCCTATTGTTCGACCATCACCGTTACAGATACGCAGAGAAATTAGTACCTTCCTCTCAGTGCTTATCTGAAAACGCAACATCTCAATAGTTATTCCTTCTTTGCCCTTTTCTTGTTTGCTTTTAATGGGCCATTCTTGCTCTTGGGGTGACAGGATGCCTATTAGTGTGCTGGTAAAACTACTCTGCTCCTCTGTAGATAAGAAAATAACACGGAAAAGTCAGAAGGACAAACAAGGATATCGACACAGTGATGAATGCAATATGCTGCAATCAATAGTGATTTAGGTTTGAGACAGTCATCTGATAAGTAATATCAAGCTTGTGATGCAGGGTGGGCAAGGAGGGTAATGGTAATGAATACATTTAATGCAACCAAAAGTAACATCAAAAACATAATGAACTATTGCATTCATATTGGCCTGTTTTTAGAGTTCAAGCTTCATGTTTACACAGGACATTTGAAAACCTTATGACCATCCAAACAATAGTTCATTGTGTTTTGAAGTGAAAATTGTTATGGCAACAAAGCAATATGATTCATCACTCTGAATGAAATTATTATTCTGTTCACCCAGAGTATTTTCAATAGTCAGCAAACGAAATATATCAAAGCTTGTAATATTACTAAGTCTTGCAATTTCAATATTAGGGCCTCTCTTAATTTCCTATTGCTGCCTTTTTAAAGATCACAAATACAAAGAAGTGCTTTATCACCAGTGCAATGAAGAGAATACAAACATACGGACAACACCGACATTAATAATCATTATGGCTCTATCACACTGATATAAATGAAGACTGAAAACTGCTTCTCAATTAACGCTTAATGCTGGGATTCAACAGAAACATCAATCATACTTCTTCACATCTTACTCTAGATAATTATAGTATGCAAATGTGTGTGCTTCACAGTTTAATAACACAATTGTGTAAAGGCTGTAGGCGGCACAGGGAGTAGTTATGTTATTCAAAAACAGCATACATACTGTTTATAAAAGGTCCTGACTTCCTGCTCTGATCAATGCATTTTTGCACACTATGCATAAAGTCAGTCCATTAATGTACAGCACGTCAGCTAAGAACAATGTACAGTAACAACAAAGTTTCTTCTGCAGTTTTAGTCCCTGTCTGGTACTAAAACTGCAAACTGAAGCTCAAAATGTCTGAGATAAGACTGTTTCAGCAATTGGAGTGGAAAGTAATACTGAACAAAATCAAGCCAGTGCTTTAAAATGTGATCTTTTCTGGTGATAGTACATCAATAGCTGCAGAGAAAATGTGTAATCAAAAAAGGATTTTAATCTTAAAAGGACTTTCTGAGGAGCATTAATATTAACATGTTAAATGTCAACTGGTAAATTTTCACTGATAGGCAGATTGCAGTCTGTTCTCCAGCCCCCTCTCTTTTGATGAGACATTTGATGAACATATCACATAAAAGGGTCGGACAATAGACTCCCTCTCTACTCACTGGCCTACTCAAAATGGAACACAAGCATGAACTTCTAATGCAGAGCTCAGAGTGATCGCTATGGATCAGTCATACTAAAAAATAATACAACAAGTCAACAATATTTCATCTTCTCTCATTGTCACAGGGGCATCTCCTCAGGCCTCTGGGACCCATCTCCATGATTTTGAGTTAGTCTTGGTCAGGACTACCTTAGCTAGCAGATATTACCTATGGTGCATGTTTGGGTTGATGAGGGAAATCAAAGTGCCCAAAGGAAGCTCTAGTGCAAGTGTCATGCAGGTGGTGCTAATGATCTAGACTTTCCACCTGTCTAGGCTACAGAAGTGATTAGGCGTCTTTAAAACCATGACTAAACAGTTTGACCTAATGTTGTACTGAGCTGCTGAGCCGGTGAGCATCTTGTAAACTCTCACCTCTGACTGAGAGAGACACTTCTGTGTCTGCAGTCAAAAGACCTGTGCTGCATAGGCCGGTCACCATGATCACTGTTCAACAAATGTCTGGTGTAACAATATATTTTGAGATCCAATATTTACACTTTTCTATGCCCTAGTAGGAAACATTTTGAATAAGTAATTCTGATGACCGATAAAAATCCATAATTGTTTAACTTGCAGTTCATGTTTTCAATGATATGGTTCACTTAGAAAAGGATTTACTGGGATGATCTTGGTTTAGTCAGTGACATTAGGTACTTTTAACAGTATAGTTTACCATGGTATTTTCTGTAACAGTAAATTGCATTTCAAAATGTATTATCATGACAGGTCTAGCACTGAACTTAAACAACCAAGGTATCCATCACTTTCTATGTCTCTTTGTATAATACTGAATATTAAATACTTGCTGTTGCTGTGTAATACTGTGTAATAAATACTGCTGCCAGTGTGACCCTGTCAGATGAACTCTTGCCAAAGTCTGACCTCTCCGGGGCAGTAATAAACAAAGTGTGAATGGCTAGACGTACCCTGTGAAATGTACAGCATTACTGAGAGTTTGCAGTCTCTATCCGCTGATTAACCAGCCTTGACCACAGCAGATGGGACAATTAAAACAACTCCCGCAACAGTTGTTCTCTGCAGCATAGTAAGTATATTTTTTAGCAAAGAACATTGTAAAAAGAGGCATAACAACAGAAAAACACCTTATATGCAACGCCATTTAAAAACTAACTCTCACTGCTCGTGGCTGACTAACTGTGGTGATCTTTGTATTTTGACATCTGTCTATCACCAACACATTTCTTTCATTGGAGCTGCAGTTGTCTTTTTTGTACTGACACTCTAGGACAAAATGTTCACTTGCTGCTTAACATGTGAAACTTGGGAATGGGTGACACTATAATAAAATGTCAAACTTGATTTCAATACTAAATACTTGACACAAAACATAACTAACTATTTTACTGTTTGTGGCTTTGGCCTTTTACCTATTGAGCAACGCAGTACAATTTACTTTTTCATGAATGAACACCAAATGGAGCACAGTACTTAAAGGGCATGGCCCCAGTGACTCATGTCTCTCAAATTTCAACCCAAAATCTACCCCAACACAAATGCATTTCTACAGTACAACAATGGTCAAGTAAGAATAAAAAGAGAATTCAATAAATTACAAAATACAGAAAATGGCCACTGTAGTGTATGTTCCCTGTTATCTTACTTTACATTAGCACTGCACAATTTACTACAATACAATTCCCTATTTTCAGTTATAATTCTGCATTAGTGGAGACTTGGATAAGGTTTTCTAATCTGAGCAGTTCATTCCTGTATGTTGATCTGCCCTCTATTGGTAACACCCAGCACTACATTAGACATTCTTACACCTACTATTATTTTAATGTGTGGACATAATGTGTTGTTTATAGTTAAAATGTATGTATTTTGAGGAGAATAATGTTTTTTTTGATGAGTTATGTATTTACCAGTTTCAAGCTCGTCTAAAAGCGATTAGCAGTGTAATCCGTCCTCCTCCCTCTGTCTCCTCGTGGCGGTGGAGGCAGACTGCTGAGACCTCACTGCCATCTGGACTCAGTGAGACAGAGCCAAAGCACCAGCAGCACCAGACAGGCTGTCTTTATGTACCCACCACATATACAGGACCCTGAATCCACTGAAGGACATAAGAGAGAAAAGATACATATAAATACAATGCAAACTTTACTTGTGATTTATCCTGTTCATATGCTGCACTGTTCATAAATAATAATAACAGAGGCACTTATTGTACAGAATAGTGCTGTCGCCATTTTGATTTATTTTATTCTATTATATTTGCACAGTGTTGTGTTAAATTTAAGCCTATTTTCAAATACAGATGATTCTTGATTTTTGAATGCCTATTTCACTTCCCTTGAGTTACAACACTGTAATTTTCCCCTTGTGGTACAAATAAACAAATACATTGTTAAGAATTGCAACTTCAATTCGATCAGTATACCCTTATGTGCTCTGGAACTTTCAAAATTAAACTGGCAATAATAAATCATATCAATCAATGACACCAAAGATTTCCTATTATATCACAAGAAAACATAAAACATACTTACTAACTCTTACAACTCTTTTTAAATATAGTATCTGTTCTTTTGGGATTAACTTCAGGACATGTCTGGTATCACCACCTCAGATCTAACTCTCTCTTTCCACATTCACCTTCATGTCTGCATTGATAAAACACTGATAAATACAACCTCCACCGCCCATCGTCCCATCAGTGGGCAGCCCTGCCCGCTGCTTTGCCCCTTGTCCTGGAGACAAATGACCCACTGTGGTCCCATTCCGTGGGTCCTATTGATTATCACTGCTCTCTGTGTGTGCAGTCTTCCTCTCCACTCCTCTCTGATATATCACATCCACACACCCCACCAGGATCGATTCAGGTGATGTCTCTTTTGCAGTAACTCTGTGTTTTCAAGGCAATAATCTTGGGGGGAGATGAAAAATGATAAACACTATGTCAATGTACAAAAAGAAATATGCATTCCTAACACATTCTCATTTGTATATCATAGGGAAATTGGGACTAAACCTGGAACTAAACCCACATGAGTGTTGAGTGCTAAAGCTAAAATGTATTAAAATAAAACTGGAAGGGTACCTATGTGTTACAATAAAAAATTGACAGAAAACAGAAATTTAATATGACTCCTTTTTTTCTTTTTTTTTTTAGATTTACATGAGCTGCTCTTCCAGTTTTATTACACAGATAAACTTCAGGCAGTCTGCAGTTTGCCTGATTTAAAAACACACAACACTAAAGATATGAGAGCTGGCAGCAAACCACCATTAAGACCATAAACAACGGAGCAAAGGCTGCAGTAACCTGGCCATTAAAGAGCCCAGAGTTTGATGTACAGTGGTGGCGTCTATACTACAGCCCATACACGATCATTAGAGGGAATGATTACTTCCATATTTCAGCCTGTAGTCGCCCGCTCAAAGCTCACATAGCAGCTCCGATCTGCTGCTCGTGACACTGGGGAAAACAAATGCCTGTCATAAGAAAGAGCAGGTAGTGAGCAATAATTCAACAGGCTAAGAGGAAATCAAAGCTGGTTTTCATAAAAGAAGGGAGCTCTTGAATAGGTCATTTGACTAAACAGACCTAACCAAGAACCAAAAGATATGTTTTTTTATTTTTCTTTACAACAAATAACCATAGTAACTGCAGTAAATTAGGACTAAATGAAAAGCCAGTACCATTTTGACATTTTTTTACAACACAGCTATAAACTAATCTGAGCAGCTTCATATATATATAAATATATTTTAATTTCACATAACCACTGCTCACCACTAGATGGTAACATTGGAGCTACTGTGCCATTCTTCGTGACTATGCAAGGAATGAAATCGATTTTTAAGTGCAGAGACAAAAAATTTGAGTAGCTATCGATTACATGTATTTGTTTGCTTTTATGCAGAATTTTGTCAAGGGAAATTAAACAAAATATAATTCCAATCACATTATTTGACAGTAAGTGTAATGAAAATTCCATACATGTAGAATGATATTAAATAAAATAATATGAACAAAATAATAATTTTTCCCACTATCTTCCCAAAAGGTCTATATGGTAGCATAAGAACTAATCTCTTTACAAAATCCCATTTAGTCCAAGCTTATAGATACACACAGACGTAAATGAGGCCTGTTTGATGCCCTCAGCTCTTTGGTCTCTTTGGTAGAGGTCAAAGGTAAAGCTCTGACCTGGTGGAGTCAACATGGCCTTATAATAAAACAATAAACAACAGCCTCCTCTCAATAACCTCCCAGCCTGAGTCCCACCACAGACACTTTCATCCAGACGCTCTGAAATCTGAAGCTAAACCACCAAAACGCACTACAAGGGTCAGTGTGCCTGTTACAATCAGAACGATGAAAGTGTAATATTTGAGAGAGCGCTGTGCTAAACAAGCACATTCCACTGACACAATAACCGTAGGAAAGGAAATTCCAGGAGACCACAAATTAGGAAAATTTATTTTTAAGTCGTTTGTATTCTCCTGGATACTATGATAATCATGCAACATACTACAGTAAAATAAAAGAAAAGCTTCCTTACTTTTGCAGGTATTATTGGAGCAGATAGGTGTGCTCCAATAATACCTGCAAAAGTATTATTGGAGCAGATAAGTGTGCTTCTGTGGCATCGCCTGCATGACACATAAGTTAGATGCGTTGGTAGATGCATTTCAGGTACAAGTATATTAAAAATTATGGTAAACCCTTATTCTTATCTCATTCAAATCATCTGGTCACATAAATAATGAACTACTAATACAACTGCATGAGCTTGGTTTACTTAGAATTAGTATCAAAATATGCACCTTGTCCATATAGAAATTATTGACCATTAATATAACATTATAAAGGCCAATTTGCAAATAAAGTTTCAGAATTTCACCAGCTAATTTATTGTCCACATTAACATAAGCACAATTAATTCAATTTATGTGAAGAGTGTGGTTAGCATGAAAGTGCTGTTTAGATATTGTCGCAAAAAGATAAAATTCATTAGTGCTTTGTTTACTCTGTGCCCTTTGTATGTGATGCGTGTTTGAAACCGTAGTCACTGAAGGGGGTGCCGTGGGTCCCAGGACACCTAATACCCTGCGTGCTCTAGGCCCAGTGAGAAGAAAAAGACCACTATTGGATTAGATACCAAAATAGGGTGAGTGTTTGTTTTAATCAGACAGTGACATGGGGAGCTCGGGCCTGGGGAGAGGGGAATGGAGAGGAGCGAGATGGAAGAGTCCTCCAGACAGATACAGAGTTTAAGGGGGCAGTCGGGGCGAGTGGTCCCCAGGCTACAGGCCCACCACAGGACACAAGAGGTCAGAGGAGCAGCTGGCCTCTGGAGGTCACTGTCAGGCCAGTAGAACAAGTGGACACTGACCACATTCCCGAGACAACGCGTGTGCAGCAGAGGAGTGAGGAGTTTCAAGGAGTTTACTTCATAAGTCTGGCCACTACTACTATAGTTACTACTGCAGTTAGTACATTTGAAAGAAAGAAAGAAAGAAAGAAAGAAAGAAAGAAAGAAAGAAAGAAAGAAAGAAAGAAAGAAAGAAAGAAAGAAAGAAAGAAATTTACTTTTTTTTTGTTTGTTTTTCATCAGTGTGTAACTTATAACTTTCTGTGTAAAAAAAAGTGACATAAGTAATGCAAAACCAACTTAGCTCTGTCACAATTATAGCTTTGTTGCTTTGTGTACTTACAGATTAAGCATGAATGAGATAAACATTTGAAATCTGATCTATCTGATAACAAAACACAGTAATAAGAGCCTGGACGAGGAGTCAGAGCTGCAGGAATAGACAGACATTGCCATTTTCCATTCAGTTAGAGAGGTTATAAAAGATTATAAAGCTGTTTGCCAAAACCAGTGAAATGTGGCTGTTAGGAAGATTTATTGCTGCAGCTGACTTTGTGTAGTGGGCCTATAAAGCTCACCAAGATACACCACCAGATTTCAAGTGTCAAAAATGATTTTCCAACTAAAATGAAAGGCAAACTCTGGAAGCTCTGGAAAGAACATTTAGTGTTGTGTAGACCCAAAAGATAAATACACATCCATGATTTTTACAATTTGGTGCAATGAAAGGATTTCATTAGTTTTCTGTTTTGTTTTTCAGAGTTTTTCCACATCATTTATATTTATTGTTATTGTTACAGTCTATTGTTAACATCTTATTAGCTGCTTTTCCTAAACTATTACTTTTTCCATCTTTTGTATTACAGTTACAAACCATAACAAATGATTATGTTTTTGGATGATTATATAATTCCAATGTGCATTTAAGAATAAGCCTCAAGTAATCACTCTTGGATGATCTAAGAGGGTAAAACATGTCAAAATGTATATTATAAGGAGGTAAAAGATCCTCTTCTGGCATCTTTGGCCCCCAAACGTAATTTATAGTGTTAAGTAGTGTTTCTGACACTGCTACATGTATCTAAATTATAAAAATGGTATCACTGATCGTGAATGCAAATGTGTATTTTCTGTATACTTATAGAGAGATAAAATGTATCCACACAATCCTTCTCTACTATGTTATGGTAATATTATCCCTCAGTCGGAAGTGCAAATCCTGCTGCTGCGAAGTGCTCATAAATTAGATTTGGTGAAACTTGGTGCAGACGTGGTCTCCAGTGTGTCGTTCATTGTAAAACGTACTGGCACCCTCACACACTGCAGCTTTCATTAGCATTACTGAAATCCCCTTAAACTCCAATAACTGATTATTGTATCCTACAAATTCACTCAGCTTCATTGTCAGTTGGAAGGAGCCATAATAGGGCTTGATCCTGTAGGTTTTGGCCTGGTCTGCCGCTTCAGTTAGTTTTATCTAAAACTGAGACAAGCTGGCTGAAGATATTACAACTGCCTCCAGAGCAGAGTAAGTGTTTGTGCTGAAAGCTTTTCCAAATCACAGAGAAATCACCAAAGTAAGGTCACATTTCTGCAGCTGCTTCTTATTCCTGAGCCTGCAGAGTCATCCTAAACAGTTTATTTTTGATTGGCCCCCAAGCCAAAGTTGTTAAACCTTTCTGCTTAAATCTCCTGATAAAATTTATAAATTTGCCTGTTTTTAGTACTCACAATTTTTGTATGAATGTTCATATCCCCAAATTGTATAGCCACTATAATTTGGATGTAAAGTGATGCCAAGCAGCATTTTAATTATTTGAGGTTAAATATAGTTTTTAGATGAAAGAAATTAGTGGTTTTTAATTGTAATAAAAAACAACAACAAACATACAGTGTTAATTATCTGCCAAGACATGTGCAGATTGAAAATAGCATTTATTTTTATTAAACAAAATAAAACTGATTCAAATGTGCTATTTCTCTCTCAAGTAACCAGAGAACAACTATACTCACTTATAACTCAAATTAAAACTTTCTTAAAACTTTTTTTTTTTTTTTTACAATTTATAGGTCCAACCAGAACGTCGACTGAACCAATATTTGTCAGCCCATGTCCAATCCAGCCAAATGTTCAATATCTGTGCCGATATCCAGTGCCAGTATTGGGTCAGTGCATCCATAAGAAAAGCTCAACTAGCTCAAATAAGTGCACGAGTGTCTTACCACCCTGTGAGCGCGCAGTGCGGTGTGGGTGAAGAGCTGCATTATGGGATGTGTCTGGGTGGTTTGGTGGGGTCACGCCGCGTGCCCAGGCCCTCAGGCACCAGTAGCAGGACGGACGAGAGCATCCGCTGAGAGGATGACCCCAGAGCAGCGCTTGTACAGCTGCACCTTATTGGACGCAGACAAAGAGATGCGGCACCATCCAGCCAGAAGACTGTTATTCTGCTAAGATCCATCTTAGAAAAAAGGAGCAACATATTTATTGTCTCTTGTATTATAAACCTTCAGAAAAAATATAACAACACTAAATGTTCATCATTTAGGCTTAATTAAAAGAAGAATATATTTTAAAAATCATTCATTTAAATTCATATTCATTTAATCAAAATATGCTGGTTAGAAAGAAAGAATCTCATTTATTAAAATCACCGCTGTGTTTTACCTGAACAACTTATTTTTTAACGTTAAGTTTGAATTTGTACAAAATAACGACTGAAAGAAACGTATAGAAAGAGAGTATTTGCTATTCATTCATTCATTCATTTGAAAAAGCTGGTCTAAGCTAAAGAAATTATGATACATCCTATTACAGACACTGATAGACTAAGTAGTTATGACACGATAGTCTATGTTATGGGCTGGTGTAATAAGAACCATGCGCTAGTATAGTTCTTGTGGAGGCCGCTGTTGTATCCCGCTGGTCCAAACCAATTCACTAAACTTAATGTATTTCCTCATCCCTGACTGTCTGTCTCAGTTATTTGACATTTGATTAGACTTGGCTCTAGTTTCGAACAGAAGCGTGCACACGTCACTCTATGAATCATTTTACTGAGTGCGCAAACACTGCTGGAAACACTCTCAATTCTCAAACGCTAAATGGCCTGTCCTTTATTCTGTTCTCTAAAAATTACCAATGTGTTGGCAAATGAGTTTGTAAAAATAAAGAAAAAAAAGTAAATCATCCCTAATTACTGGAGAAGATGATGCGGCCTGTGCGCGCAGAGCTGCGGGGCCACCGGAGAATGTGATGAGCTGCCAAATGAACGCGTGTCTCACACTGAACATGTGGAGACGAAGCCAGACAGGAATATCCAGACAGGAATATCCACGACACAGTGCGTTTGTAATGCGCTTAGGCTGTGCGTAAAACAGGTGCCTTATTACGCAGAATTTATTTTACAGTTGACTCGACTCATTCTGGCATCTCTAAAAGAATTCTAATGAATTAATAAAAAAAATATATCTGTATCTATCTATCTATCTATCTATCTATCTATCTATCTATCTATTTATCTATCTATCGATGTTTTACTTTTTTTTTTTACATTTACACTCAGGTCAAAACAAACTGAAACAATAAAATAAATTTGTAGTGACAAATAAACATCATGTCTAAAACAGGCTTCAAATGTAATAAATAGAATAAATAAATGTAATATGTAATACATGTAATAAATACATGTAAATGTAATAAATAGCCTGCAGCAGGCGGAGGATAGGCCTGTCTTTGTTACCTCAAGTTAGCAGGAATAAAAATAAACATTATAGGCTAATTTGGCTTGGCCTAATCAACGCAAAGTGTCCTGCCGCCATCAAACATGGGCCCACTGTACGAAGACCAAAAAGATGCGGTCAGATCCTCGTGGCTTTCGCAAATCGCTCTGCAGGAATTCATCATTCTGACCTCGAGGGACCGGGTTTTAAAATTGGAAATTTCAACACGATATAATACTAATTTCTTTAATCCCCAGTGGCACGCGTTTTCCTTCGCCAGCCTTCAGTGGAGACTTCATTAGCCACTAAGCAGTATAAGGGGTAATTTTGTAAACATTAGCAGAAAATCGTTTTTCAAAAGGAACTACACAAGCTCCAGCGTTAAATATTGAACATGTCATTGTTAAACGCCAAAAACACTGTGCGTAATCAGCTGCACACTGATCACGCATAGGCCCGTCATTTGACCAAAAATATATAGCCACGCTATCATTTTGTAGCTATCATTTATTGCAGGGTTCCGGTCCAGTAGATGGCGATCCAACAACATTCTTTAACTCATTGATTAGAAAATATTTTACGTGTTTTAAGCCCTTATGACTAAGACCCACGGTTAGGAAAGTAATGAATATAAGCTGTCCACAAATGCATAAAGTGAGTCTAATATTAAATACATATTAATAATCTGCTCTAAAGTGATTTTCATTGTTTGTTGTATTTGATTTCTGTCTTTCAGACTCATCCCCCCTGAGTGTTATGGCTCTGCTCCAACTCTCTGCTGTCTCTCACTGGGCTCTGGGTGCTCCATGACGCCTTTCTGAGGTTAGGCAGAGGACAGTGGCCGCACTTTCCATTCACTTTTAATACTAAAATCCCATTGCTACAGCCATGTATGCTTCCCAGAATGCACCTCTCCAGCCGCTGACCCTGGGGTCAGCTGCTGTCAGTCACAGCTTCAGCTGGCTCTGCTGCTCCTGGACATGACTGGAGGTTCTGCACATGGGATCATCTCTGTGCATTCATGGTGCCTAATTAAATTAGCTATCCTTCTCCTATTCTAATGCAAACCTCAGGTTGAATCACCACCCTATATGTGAGAGGAAGAGCCCGAGGCATAGACGCTATGACAGACACCCGCAATCACACACTTATACTTCTTATATACACATATGCTTATATGTGCTCTACACGGTGTTCATTTAGTCTACATCACATAATATTCAACAAATTGCAGATTTTCCTGTTGTGCCCTTTATCCTGGGCACAGATGTGTGCAATCTAGGCAAAAACTATGCTTGCATGTAGCATTGTAAATATAGCCTATAGACAGAACTTAAATTATGAATTTTCATTTTTTGGAATGTGATGAGCAAAGTTCTGACACAAAAAAACTAAGTAAAAAAAGCACAATTTACCAAATTTAAGGTAGCACACAGTGGCACAATATTTGCTTCTTTATGTGGTTTAGTAATATTATAGGAGGTGGTGTGTCGCTTAATGCTTTCAACTAAAAAGTGTGCAGTTGAAGTCTCTGAAGTGAGTTTGAGTGGTATCATGGGCATGTAAAGGTTGTTTAGGAGGTCGTGTGTGCGGGAAGAGGATGTAAGGTGTAACCGGGTGTGACAAAGCCCTGCAGTGGGACGTCCCAGGACAGAGGATGTGGAGCAGGGCGAGGTGGAAGCTGTACTTAGCCTGAGGGCTGCAGGGGGCTCAGTGAGACTGGGGTCACCTTTATCCCTCGTCTGTGCCCAGCTCTGGGGCAGTGGGGGGCTCCAGGACCCAACAGGCTGAACTGATTTCCTGAGCGAGGTCATGCCTCGGACAGGTTTGGGGGACAAGGGTTTAGACCACAGGGAGGAGAATGGAGCTGGTCACGGACAGTGCGCTGATATATCTGATAAGAAAACTCTAAAGAAAAACACAAAAATATGTCTAGGGCAGAATTTAAAGCCAGTGTTTTGATATTGAAAAATCTGTAGACTATGAGTATGGGGAAATTGTAGTACAAATAAAGGTTTTGGATTTCCTTCAATTGATCTGTTGGATCAATTATGTCGCACCAGTAGTTTAGTAGTCAACTTTTTGGATATCAAAATAATCGTGCAGTCTTACTTTGGGATGTGTGTTTAATTATAATATATTTTTTATTTTTCTGAAGTCACCCTACCTCCCCCAGCAGCAGAGACAAGTTGGAGACTTCTTTCCAAACAGCATGCCCGTAACTCCACATCATCTGCCTCTTAATGCAATATTCATATAAACACACTACCTGCAGCAGCTCCCAGATCACAACTCTTCCTCTTGGCCACATTTCTGGAGTGCATTTACTCAGCTGGCTCTGTGAATCCAAGAACTCTCTGCCCCCTTAGGCTACACAGGACATGCTTGTCACGACATTTCAGAAACATATCCTATTCCCCCATGTGTTTACGTCCCTCCAACATACCCCCCTCAGAGAAA
Source organism: Scartelaos histophorus (assembly GCA_000787155.1). Taxonomy (NCBI): domain Eukaryota; kingdom Metazoa; phylum Chordata; class Actinopteri; order Gobiiformes; family Gobiidae; genus Scartelaos; species Scartelaos histophorus. The sequence continues at coordinate 9,186 of KN496481.1, read as the reverse complement.
ATTATGAGGTTTTTAATGGTAGTCACTCAGTCAGCCTGTTTGATAAATAGTGGCAACTGTAGCAATGTTTATGGGCAGGATAACATTTAGAGTGAAAGGTTGAACGGTAGCTCTGATTTAGATGACAGCGAAGTCTTTTGAGTCTTATTGCCCCACTGACCCAAACATGCTAATCTAAGTCATGTTACAAGCTAATGTCGTTAAGCCCTATATCCACAGCCACTAATCACTTGGACTTGCTCTTCCTCTTCATTTCTGTCTGTGGCAACTCACAAACTATAGTGTAAGTGGATTTCACACTTTGCAATTAAACACAACACAACAGGCTATTGCTTAGAGATTCTCCATATTAGATTGTCATACTGCCTAATTCCAATATTTTTGTGTATATTAAGTTTATTAACTTTATTGATTTCTCTGGTCTCTCTGGGCTCTATTGCCCAGAGCAATTGCCTACAACAATAGTAGCAGTATAAATCTGTGCAGTAAACTACATAAACAAACAAAAACTGTGGTTGAGTCTAAGGCACTTCACCCACAGTATGAAAGTGGTGTGTGTGAGTTAGTGGTAGTCGGAGCCCAAATGGCACAGACTGGCAGCCTCATTAACGTCAATCTGCCCCACTGCAGCTGTGGCTACAATTACTACCACTGAGTGTGGAGTGAATGAACAATGCACGAAGTTGCAAAATGACTGTGAGTGTATGGAAAAGCACTATATAAGACAAATGCATTATTATAATTCCTTTAACTACGAAGGAATTATATATAATTTACAACAATTTACTTCGGATCGTTTATCTGATTGGACGAATTTGGCAGTTTGTCTTGTCCTGTTTTATGCCTAATTATTCATCTCCAGGATTTTTGTCAGTGTTTTATAGCAGTGACTTTTTTGAATCATAAACTTCTGAGTACTTTGATATCCTATGTCTCCAGACTGAATCAGAGAGGGCCCCCGGCCTAAATGGACCTGTTGTTTACGCACTTGTCCATCAGCTGAGTGGTGCACGACTCAGGTATCCGCACCGAGATCTGCAGAGATGTGGAGATGTCCGCACCGGCAGCGCTCTGACGGGACTCGGTAAGTGCACTGTGTTTGGATGAAGCGGGTCTAGATCAGAGATAACGCGTCAGAATAACAGTCTTTTATCTTACTGTTCAGCCAAACCCGTTCGCACAACTTTTGGTAGATTCGACCAATTGAATGGGTAATGTTGGCTTTAAGATGTGTCCTTTATTTTACAGGTGACATTTAAATGAGGATACCGTATTTTAATTAATTTATTCATCTCCAAAAAGAGGTTAAATCACTATTTCCGTGACATTCTTCTAACATTGGTAAAGGAACAATTCGGCCTGCCCCAGTTGATCACAGTCGAACGCTGTTTTTCTTAGAGCTGAAGTTCATTCATATTTTTTTGTTCTTTCACGTTTATGATATATAATTAATTCTACATTTAAATGCTGTAATAACTTTAATGTCGCCAGTGTATTAATCGATTGTCTTTCAATGCGCTCGTGTGTGAAAGTCAAATGAATAGCCTATTGCGTCAAAGTTCATCTGCACATTAAATGGGATTTAAGGAAATGAAGTAAATGAAAACATAAAAACGTATATTTTACTTTACGTAATTGCCACCTTGATACCTCATATAAATGCCTTAATATAAAATGTCTTTTCGCCGCGCTTGTGTGCGCATCTAGCCTATTTTTTTTTCTTTTCTAAGAATCTATTTTAAAAACACATTTGCAAAACATGATAATGATAATACAGCAATAAGAATAATAATAATAATGGCTGCATTTTTTGAGAATTATTCTCGTTTGTTCCTGAAGCCCAAACATTGCGAATGTGAGTTGGCTTAATTAAACTCTCAATTTGAATATTGTCTAATCTAAAAAAAATATATATATGATCATAAAATAAAAACTAAAAAAAACAAGCAAAAAGCTGGCTATTTTTATATCCTATTTCCGCACACATTTGTTTGCGCACCGTCTTGTCTCTGCGCTTTATTTGCATAAAGACCATAACGACATGTGAAATAGGAATTAAATGGTTAATTGAAGGGACACAAACCACACGTGATTGAATTTTTGGCAAATTATATCAGACTGTTGGAAGTTGGATGGGCCTTGACGCGCGCGTCTGCGCTCTCGCTCTCTCACAGGCACGCACGCTACCACGCACGCGGTGCCGGTTTCACGGGTCTTTGTTTCTGATCTGGTAAATCCCACCCACTTGACTTTAGCGGGAGAAAAAAACAGAGACCTGTGCGCCCACTCCGTCAGCAGCCAGTCACTGTCATCTCTCGTGCGGAGCTGGAGCGACATGGACACGGACACATGTTTGTCTTTCTCTTCGCAGAGCAGCAGACGAACTCCGGACACGTCCCCTGGTCTGGAGCACGGCTCTGGCCCCGGGACCTTCTTGCACTGCGATGAACTGAAAGCACCGCACCTCGGGCCACTGCATCATCGCCTGAGCTTACGCGGGGACCTGTACACGGCGGCCATGGCGGACTTTACGCACGGAGGCGCACAGGCCACTGCGCCCGGATCTCCAGGAAAACATGGCAAGTTTCTGGAAAGTTTGAGTCAGGACCAAAAGGGCACTGTGATCAGTGGGAAACCAGGATTTTATGACTCAAGCTCAGATGGTAAGTGGGGCAAGTTCAAATTTGCATAAAATATTAAATTATTATATTAAGTCTATGACTTTCCTTTTGGTCAGACAAAGATATATTTCGTCCTAAACAGCCAGTGGAATGTAGTTTAACCAAACATATTTGCATATATATGAACTGCTATAATTATGCATATATTAAATATGAAAATATATTTAGTTAAGAAAAAACATTTCTAATATGGTAATTAATAAAAACAATTTAAACTAAATTGACTTCAAAACAATCTTTAATTCATTTTCATAATAAATGATTAGTTTGCTCTAAAAGTGCAGTATCCCTCTACACATAGTGAAAGTCTGAACACTTGTGAGGACAGGTCAGAGGTCAGTGCCACAGACGGGACAGCGGCCGCCAGCCGTCACACACTAATCAGTGTTTTAAATTATAGCCTGGGCTCAGTGCAGGCGTGTGGTGAATGCTGTCAGACTTTATAGTCAATAAATGTCCATATTTGAGGAAGTGCGTCCTGAAGAAAAGATTTCTTTCTCTTTTTTTGTTTATGTTGATGACTGTGCAGAATGGAGGAGGATATGAGGTCTCAGACATCTCTGTGTCCACAAAAATATACAAATGATTCATGCTCCTGCCAAAAATAACACCATCACCCGCCTATTTCAAAGCCTCTCATTCTTTTCCAAATTAAGTTTTCATCTGAAATATCTTTAGGTTTTTGGTTTTTTTTTTTACTCTCAAACCTGTCCTGTTAGTGTGTGTTTTTTACAGTAGGCCTCTTACTGTCGGAGAGTCATTTAATTCATTTACTTTTATGGTTTCCAGCACTTACTTACTTTTACTTATATTGTAACTGCTGTCTACTGCTTGTTGCAATTTTTTATTTAATTATAAAAATATGTTTTAATTAATTGTTTTGCTATTCTTTCTCACTTTCTTTATAACTTAATGAACTTAATGTTGTTGTTATTTCAATAATAATATAAAAAGGAACAAGTCCTGTCTTCATTTAATAGTGATAGAATTTCAAATTACAAACAAGAAAAAAAAATCCAAGCAAACAAAAAACATTATGGGATTAAATCTGAATGTGTATTAGACTATTCGACTACTATCTAGCATAAATCTAATACAGTTGATATAGAACTAATGGTTATAATACGTGCTTAAATTGCAGATTTTCTGTATTCATTAGGCCTTTTCTGTATTTCCCATAAGTGCTTGTCAGAGGAGGTGCAGCGGATATGGGTTTTTGACAGAGTAAAAGCCACAGTTACCAATGTCCCGCGGCCCCTGTCTGCCCTGAGAATATTCAGAGTTGTTGTGTAGAGTGTGGATCTAATGGACATGAGGAAATTAATGTTGCAATGAGAAGTGCTCTGAGCGGCCCCAGATTGAATTAGTGCAGTGGAGCTGTGTCTGCGGCCTTCACTGAGAGTGGGACAGGGTCAGACGTAATGAACAGAGACATCAACATCCAGACAACAAGGCACAGACACACTTTTTGACAGTTTTTCATAAGGGAGGAAAAATAAACCGCTTTCCCTGGATGTAAAATCCATGGACCAGTTTGCCTAAAAATACAACTACATTTATAATAAGATAATTATAATTGCTTTAATGGTAATGGTAATTTTAATAAGTTATGGAAATATGAAAACTGACAGAGAAATTTGACTTGAATAGTATTAGTATCCTTGGTGTCTGGGGACATACTAGTAGATGGAGGGAGTAACTTTCATTCTCAGCGACTGGTCACTGTTCTGCTTGCAGCTTTTAATTTTTGAGAAACATATGTTACTCTGTGTACAGATTTCCTTGCTTGTCTATGTGTAATTCACATTTTTCAGCTTTCTATTTAAAGGCAACATTTTGAATATTTGTAACCATTCAAAATATAGAATAGTTTATATTACTCTGAAACTCAATTAGAATTAGAATTGAGATCCTACTAATCTGATTTAAGGCTATTTAGTTGAATAAATTCTGTTATTTTTCAACATAACACGACAAAACATTCTTTGTGTAATGAGAAAAACGACCAACAGGTAATGGATGATTCACATAAAAGAGTTTATGTGGGGCTATGTTTAATGCAATAAAACTGCTAAACGTTGACCACTGACCACCGAGTTTCCTTAACAGTGCACATTCAGTTTAGCTGTCATTTAATTATTTCAGCCTTGTTTTTAACACATGATTCCAGTTATGAGCTTTCTCCATGCTTCACCAGAAAAGACAAAACCTAAATAAATAGGAATTTCAGACTTTTTTCCATTGTAAAATACAGATGTTAAAATGTAATTATCAATGTTATTTAAATTTCCTGTCAAATTGAAGAGTTGAAAAGTAAAGCTAGTCACACAGACATACTTTATTTGACATTGTTAATGAAAGTAAATTATGGTTATTTTGACATATCGCTGTAATTGGATAAAATTAGAATTTGACATTACGACATGATACTCTATAATAATAATGATAAATGACACGGTGCTTTCCAAAATACCTCAAATTGCATATGTTAATTACTGTAAAAATGTTCAAGTATTAATCCATTCTGATTTTGTTGTTTTTGTTCAAAGGCAGAGAAAAAGGAGCCACCAAAGCCCTGGTCTACCCTGGGATTGGCTCGGACTGTTGTGCAAAGATGAAAGAGGCTGCAGGCATGATCCAGGGGGACTCCATCGCAGACTCTATCGACCTGTCGGGAAAAAACAAAAAGCGCCGAAACCGCACCACATTCAGCACCTTTCAGCTGGAAGAGCTGGAGAAGGTCTTTCAGAAAACGCACTATCCTGATGTGTACGCCCGCGAGCAGCTGGCCCTCCGCACAGAGCTCACAGAGGCACGGGTGCAGGTGAGGCCTACTGCATTTCTCTGCTTTAAAACATTACAATGGAGACTTACCACTGTCAATCTGGTCTGGGATAGGTTTGGTTTCAGAACCGTAGAGCCAAGTGGAGGAAACGGGAACGCTACGGCAAGATTCAAGAAGTCCGCAACCACTTTGCTGCTACCTACGACTTATCTTTACTTCCTCGTCATGACACATATCAGGTAAGAAGAACTACTGTCATGGCAGCACTACAGAGTCATTATTCATTGTTATTATTTTGTGCTGAACAAACTCTTAATTCATAATGAACACAGAGTTTATTAAGAATATTTCAGGCTTAATACCCTGCTGACTGTAATCCATTAAGTAGTCCATTAGCTTGAATATCATCTTAATCTTAATGAAATATTCATTATGAATTGAGTCTTTGTTCTTGGTTTAATTAAGTTATTAATAATGTAATTTTTGTAAAGTGGCACCCAACTTCTGCCAAAATGTAGTTCTCTATCTTTGAATAATCAGTCACTAAATTACTTGACAAATAAAAGAAGAATAAAAGATTTACGTGATTAATTGTTATCTGTTATCTATTATAATAGTGGAGACAATTCACGATATTTTCACGCTAATTGAGTTTACCAAACCATTTTACACATATGTCATTTTTAAGTATAGGGTGATCATTATTTCAAATTTTCTATTCAGATGCAAGGTAATCTCTGGCCTGGGGCGCCTTCAGCTGGAGGAGGAGGTTCGGCCGCTGGTTGTGTCCTGGGACCTGACCCTTCGTCTTGCATGAGCCCGTACCCTCACCCTCACAGTAACCTGCAGAGCTTTATGGGGATGTCCACCTCACCCACTCACCCCCATCATCACCACCCTCCACACCATCATCACCCGGGCATCAACGGCCTCTACTCTCTCCACAGCTTCCCCGGGGGCTTGGGCTCCCCTTCCATTGATGGCCCGGAGACCGAGTACAAGCCCACGGGCCTGGTAGCGCTGCGGATGAAAGCCAAAGAGCCGGGCAGCATTCTCTCCTGGCCCACATGACCACAACAGTGCCAGCTCTCCATTATGCACTGACTGAGCCAAAGCATATTACATTACTGATCTAGTCCAAATGTAAACAGCCGCTCGGCCTATGACTCAAATATTCCCTCTCAGCATTTGTACAAGCAACACAAAGACATTGCACAATCCTGATGAGGACTGTTGAAAATGGAGAAATAACCCTTGCACGTAAAACCAACTATAATAATAATAACTGCATCTCACCTCTATTACATTTGATATTTGTTATGTCCATTAAAACAATGGTGGAGTTATTTAAGCATGTACAAATGTAATTATCATGTTAATCCTTTTTTATGTTTCTTGTGAAAATAGTGTCACCAATAATAAAGTCTGTCATCAGCAGCAAGTGTTAAGTTTTCAAAATAATGCTTTTTAAGTCCAAATTGATCAAGTGAGACAAGATAATAAGACTCCTGCTGACTTTGTAACCTACAAATGATGGATCGCTGCAAGAATTTCCTTTTATTTACTTTAATTTAGATTAAGATTGGCCAACATAATGAGAAATTACATTCTGGATTGGAAAGGTGGCATGGAGAAAAACTTCTATGTGGTTTTTACTTAAAGGGAAATGGGCTGTTGTGGCACTTCCTGCATCATGGTGGGACACTAAAGAACTATTTTAAAAACTAATTTCACTGTAGTAATACGATAAAAGATGTCTTAGCTGAATAATGTTAACATAGCTTCATATTTTTAGCTTTGGATTTCATATTAATCTATCTTATCCTGCATTTCAGAATACTTTTAAGCATTGTGTTCTTACTTTGCTCTACCCAAAACTGTATACTTACATTACTCTTATGGCAACATTGAACTGTATTGCATTGTTCCATGTGGTACGAATTGAGATGCCAATGTTTGTCAGATTGGCAAACATTTCAATTTTTCTAACTTAAAAGACACATCATGTATTCAGAAATGCAAAAGATGTGGTGGACAGAGCCTTCCCAAACTTCAAATATCTCCCCTGCAGTTTTTGTTGCTTACGGGGGAAGAGATCGGTTGGTCCCTTATAGTCTTGTGTGATAGACTTGCCATGTGTTTCTAATAGAGACGGACCAAAACTCTCTCCACACCCACTGCCTCGAATTCCAGCTCTACCCGGAGAGACGGCAGCCTTACTGCAGTTACATAGGCCTGATTAGGGCCCAGATTAAGTGGACGAGATAAGGAGAGCTGTCAGTGCAATGAGGGACTGTGGAGATGGACAAAATAAAGAAATTTAGACTGGTGTTCCATTTAATTAGAAAAGTCATTGAGTATCATGCTCAGATTAAAATTTAGAGATAAATGAACTCTCAAGAGCTTGTTTACGTTGGTAACATTTTAAATACTTTAGTTTCATATTACACAGCCACCACACTCCACTAATTGTCCAGGCTATAAGACTTTTCAACAGGAGAATGTGGACATGATTTAATGTTTTTCCTATTACTGCATAATTATATAAATCTAGTGTACTCTTACTCACATTATATTACTTCTACAGTATTATAAGTGATATAATTATCCTCTTAATTGAGTTTTTGTTTTTATAACCACATCTGTGTTCTGAAGTATTTTTGATCCACTGAATACTAAGGAAGATAGACTTGCTTAAATATATAACCATATATATTCTGTTTTTTAATAAAGGTAAAACAAGGCATTGGCTTTGATCTCGATAGACATATTTCAAGCCACATTCAAGGAACCACAATATAAAGTAAATGAAAAAATGCCTTGGCCTGTTAATAACAAAGTGTCACCAAGTTGGGGTCAGTAGGTGAAGACTGTCACAGGAAACTTGCGCCTCGCCTGATTACTGGACAGAAATACGATTTAATGCTCATTAAAACTACAGAGCTGCCGCTGGCCACCGTTTGAGCTTTGATCTCTGCAAGATTTATCCAGTTGAGTGCAATTGTCAAGGGCTGAAGAATGAGGACTGAAGGAGGGCTGAAGAATAAGGGCTGAAGAAGGAGGGCTGAAGAATAAGGGCTGAAGAAGGATTGCTTTATTTGAAGTAGTTAAACAGCAGGGCAGTGGTCACACAAAGCAACTAATACACCCAGTGAAGCAAGAGAAACAAGGGGCAAATCTCACACACTGTCGATGTGCATCAGGTAATCTCGTGATGGCCTTCTGCCTGAGAGTTACTTGCCACGATTAATATCACCTCATACATAGCCTATATGACGTACACAAGTGCCTTGCCCGAGGGCACAATGAACGTGTGCACTGAGTGAAACTGCAGTGGAACCTCCAACCTATAGGTCTACGTGCAAACATACCTCCATGTTTGCACTAATAGGTAGTAGATTAATAAGTCTAAGTCTAATCATAGGAGATTCCCCAAACACACACCCTAGTATTAGCAGTATAACAGAGTAAGATTAAATGAATTAAATTAAATCTACTTTAATTGTCGTCCCGCCAGACAAACAACAATATACAGATGAATAGAACCCTAACTGTCTTTTAGTTCATGTTAAAACACTGCCATCTTCTGGCACTATATTATAATTGCCTAAACAGCATTACAGAACATCAGTGACAATAACGCGTTTATGCAAGTCCACTGCAGTAGTAATTATATTATCACGGTAATGTGTACGTTTTATGTGTGTGTGTGTGTGTGTG
>KN496480.1:304-15815 GCA_000787155.1 Scartelaos histophorus | reverse complement strand
TATAAATATAAATATAAATATAAATAACTCAGCACTGGTCCCTTAGAGCTGTGAAAAGCTCTTGTGAACTCATCATAGTGAATAATTAGGATGTTCAGGATTATTGTTTGGGGAAATCAGGGATTAATCTGCAAAATAAGTAATGAGTAATTGTAAATAAATGTAAATGAAGAAAAACGGCTCAAACAAGCATGAATCACTCCAAATACCTTCTTCAAGAGGGTAAATGACAAAAAGAAACAACTATAACATATAAAGCCCTGTAATGTTTTATTCACAATGCACACAATTTAATTTCAACTTCACAAAAACACATTTATAATCAATACCATAATAGTAATGGAAAGAAAACCATCTCTCCAACTATACATTTATTTACATTTTCTACATATTCATTATAAAAACTGCAATTGTAATGTCAAATCTATTCAAACACTGATGACAACAGCTGTGTATAGTGAGATGGCATAAGGTTTTCAGTGACATAAGCGAATGACCTTAAAGTGACAGTTTCATTATGTCGACATCGTCTCAAAAATGATGCCAAGTGATGTTTTCATAACTATTTATCCTCATCACATCTAGAGCATTTATTTAACTTATTCTCTTTCTTTCTTTCTCTCAGGCTGGTCCTTCAGAGCAGAGAAGGAGATTAAATTGTTTTTCATGTTCTCTAAACATGAAGAGTCACATCTGCCACAGCTACAGCCTCTTATGACACTGTCCCCTGTTTCACTGTTACATGACTCTAGGGGGTAGAAGATATTACAAAACTACAGTGAGGTAATCAAGATGGCCAGGACGAAAATAAAAGTGCTAAAAGTTCAGGACAATGTATTGCTCAAAAATATATTGGCTAAAATAAATATAAATATATCACAATAATACAAACGTCTCCATTTTGCAAAAGTGTGCTATTTGGAAAGTAAATGGATGAAAAACTACTTATTAAAGGTCCAAATTTGACTCTTATGAGCTTTTAGTTATGCTTAATGCTGTTACCTCATCACACACATACCTGGAGTTATGTTTTGTTTCATTCACACATGTTTGAGTTATCCTGGATTAGCCTTGGTTTGGTTTTGGGTTAGTCTTTTAAGTTTTTATTTTGATCTTCCCTGGTAAATCCATACAGATGGTTTCAGCCTGGTCCCAATGTAATCGTGCAATCAGACTCTTTTTTTTTCTCAGACTTCATTTTTCTCAGATTAACAGAGTTTAGTGCATCACTCATCTGTGATTCTACTATAATTAATCTTCATATGCAGCCAGATTTGTTTTAATTTGAACTAACCGTGGATGTCCCCTATTGGCTAATCCACCTGTCAGTCACGGCCCATCTGAAGTTCTGGAGATTCACCGGACTCACATCTTTGTAAATCACAGAAGAGGTGTGTATTCTGGACCATGGCTAATTTTTTTCACTTCGCTAAGTTGATTGTGCCAAAAATTATATTAAGATATCACAGTAATATTTTTTATCACACATGAAAACACTGAATGTCTTATATTTTTCTCGTTTTGGACAGCCCTAGTGTAAATGCAACTGAGGCTATTTTTATTTTAGGTCACAAGGCGTTCACAGCGAAATGTTTTTCTTTTCTAATCAGTTGTATTTTTTCCTTTAGACTGGCTGCTGACACCCATGAACTGAAGTCCAGTACTCAAAACTGTAGATTTTTAGTGAATAGGTTTGAGCCCTTGTCCTGGGAGTCTTATCTTTTTGAGTGTGAAAAAATCAGTATTGCTGTAAACATGTACAGAGCTACAAGCAGGAAAATTCAATACATTTTGATGGTAAAGATGTCAGCTATATGAAAGGAGAGTTTGTAGACAGTGGTGCTGGGGAAGAGGATGGAGAAGCTGAGGTGGCTGATGAGACAGAGGAAAACTGTTGTGCATAATGTAACAATCAACTTTTATGGGTTTTCAAAAAGCTGTTCTACTACATACTATTTATTTACATGACAGAAGCCATGTGGAAACTCACTTTAATCTATAAACTAATCACAGAGAGAAATGACCAAGGCTAAGATTTGTTTAAAATGGTTCAAACTGACAGTGGGAGTGTATTTGTCCTTGTGTTTACTATACTGTACTTTATTATGATGCCAATAGAAAAAAAAAAACTATATCCTTTTTCATTAATGACACAGTGATTAACCATAACTAAACAGCTTGTTTGATATTTTTGTTACAGGGAAACAGGGAGTATTTGATAATGTGTAGATTGGCAATAGATTTTGATGGTGGTGCACAGGAAGTGTGTCAGTGCTTCATGGTCCTTACTCTACGATTTGAGCTCCCATAGATGAATACTGTCATTGCGTCCTTGGGCAAGACACTTAAGTCACCACGCCCCCAGTCCCTGCATACATAGGTGTGTGAATGTGTGTGTGAATGGGTGAGTGCTGTTACTTGATGTAAAGTGTCTTGATTGTGGAAAAAAAATATGTTCATGTACCATTTACCTAAATAAAAGAGCAGTTCCTTAAATAAATAATTTACTGCTGTAGAAACATATGAACCGATGTGAGTTTGGCATTTCCCATTGGAACTAAAACCCCAAACTGAACTCAAACAAAATAAGAAAACCATAACCTTATTGCTTTAGTTTATATTTATTTGGACAGGTATAAATGCCGACCAGAGAAAGCACTTCAGCTAAAAATATACTCAGAAGTAGTATAGCAGTATTTAGTGACTGGTTTGATAAAGTAAAGTACAAGGCAGTGAAAATAAATTATCTCAATAACAATAATTATGTATAATAATAAACAGTGCCAAATTAGGACTCGTTTGCTTGGGTTCATAGTATCAATTTCCTTTAAAATTGTCCATATAAGCAAAAAATCCAGCATATTTTAGCAGTGAGGGATAGCTCTGTCCCCTATAGTTTCACTTATGTACAATATTCACAGTCATTACAAACTTGTTCGGCACATATAAGAAGAGATGGGCGATATTGACAAAAATGAATAACAATAATAGATTTTATGATAATCCCTATGACAATTTTCAGGCAATATTATGGCAATCAATTAGAAATGGTGCAAGTATCGCATAGAACGTGAATGGACTATAAAATGATTCACTAAAGTGTAGAAATATCATCCCATCGGTGGTTTCAGATTCTGCAATGTGATGATTTCATTCATACGTTCATACATATATAAGAGCCAGATTTCCCAATTGATAGCACTGTATTTTGCCATGAAATTTAAATTCACAAATGTTGAACCTAATTAGATCTGCATTTTAATAATAACTTTACTTGCCCCCATCTGTATTAAGTAATATTTCTTCATAGAATTTTGCATCGTCATCTGAAACCTCACGATACCATTGTGGGGAAGTTTGTGTTTTATTTTTAATTAGCTCTTTGGTTTTGATTATAGTCTCCAAAACGATAATTGTGGTATTATTCATTATTGATCATATATCTCCCACTTCTACATATAAGCCACACTGAAGCCCGAAACTCAAGCCAACAGTGAGGAGCAGAGTAAAGAGGTGCAATAGTCTTTTTTACATAAAGTACATGTGCCTGACCAGGAAGTACGGACACTTCCTTTTCATTAGAGTAGGTACCAAATAAGGGCATCTTGAAGTGGAGTGGTACAATATGGGAAGGGTCAGTATAGGTAAGTTCAAGTTCATTTACGGTTGCAAAATACATTGTATTCAAAATAATAATTTGAATGGTCACAATTATCGAAACCGCAAATATATCCTGTCTCCATGGGGTCTTAAACACTACTAACTTTGTAGTATAGACATCTACTATACACTGCTTGTTCTGAAATGGAATTCTTGCAAAAAGATGTAATTGAATTGTTTTCTTTAAATTGTTAGTGCTCCTAAATGTGAATCTTGATTTTAAATTAGAAATTGCAAATCTTGTTACAATTGCAATGTCATTCAAAATCAGTTTCAGAATCAGTCCTGGTTTTAATTTACAAAGTCTTGCAAAACATCTTGTGTCCAAAGTTTGAGGTTTGCATTTCAAAAGACAATGTGAATGGGCGAATCATTGGTCCAATTTTTCTTTCTTTCGAGTGTTCTTTAAATAAATAGTCATTTATAAATATTGAATCATTCATTTTCAGAAATACTTTGAAACAAGCCAAGCAGTTATTTTGGCCTTTTACACAAACCAAGATAAACATCCTGGACTCAAACTATTCCAATGATCATATACAAACTTTATAGTGCATCCAATTGAAACGTACACCTGCATATGCGTCTTTCATTACCGCACAGCCCTACACTGACCCGACCTGCACTGCTCCACTCAATGTAAATTACTGCCATACATTAGCATTAGCAGTGAGAAGGCTCCACAGAGAAGGCATCTGACTCCCCTTAGTGCCACTGGCCTCTGTAACATAGCCCTACGCACACAGTCTTATTGAAACGCGTCCTTGGGTGCCCCGGGGCAGTCTTTCACCCCATCGCGGTCACCATGTTGGAGTGGTGTCCGAACGTGGGGTGTATGGGGGTGGGGGTAGGTAGCATGTGTCCCGTGTGGCTGAAAGGTGAGGCTAGATGGTGGTGGTGGCCCATTGACACGTGTCCTGCCAGCGAGCCGAAGGGGGCGCTCTTGTCGTGGTGGTGTTGGTGCATGGACTTGGTGAAGTCGTCGTAGCTGTCGCTGCTGCTGCGCTTGGACTTCTTGGACTTGTTGGACATTTTGCGGTTGCGGGTTTGAATCCCCTCCTTTTTCATGGTGAGTGGTCGGTTCACCTGTGGAGGTAACATGTTATGGATGAGCAAAAAAAAAGCAACAAGAAGTATTTCAAAACTGCTCTAAATATCAACTTTTTGACAAGTGATGATGAAAGTCTTGATGACTTTGTTTGATCCTGTTATCGTCTTGGTTTAATACTGGTCTAGTCCAAGTTTACTTTTTACGTGGTGTGTTGGAATAGGTTTTCTCTCTGTGTTGACAAGTACCAAAAAATTAATGAATGGAGTTTTCTTTGCAATATTTATTTTTTCCGGTGGAGGGTTTGCCATCTGCTTGTTCCCATGGAGATTTAACTCATATACACCAAGCCAAGTCACAGGTCATGAAGTTACCTTGCTCCCTATAAGAGTGCATGTTTTTATGGTATTTTGAATGATCAAAATCCCCCCCAAAAAGTTAAGATATGCATGTTACATGTGATGAAGACAAGCACGTAGCATACTCTACTCCAGAAAAGTTACATAGGGCACCTTTAGGTACAGTGTATTGATCAAAAATAATAACAATGGATAACCTCTTTTGTGCAAATACCTATTACATAATATGCATTTGGGTGATTATTTGTTATGCAGCAGGCTTGATGTTATGATTAACGCTTTATTGCATAAGACATGCTACCTAATAACTGTTACCTCCAGTTGACATCTTTTAGAATATGCCACTTAAGATGAGCACCGTTATTGACTTCAAACTAGGCCTGACAAGATAATTACTATATCGACATATCATTCAATACGTAACAGATGGAACATTTGTTTTTTTGGGTCATTATTTATTTTGTGTGTAATTTCTTTGCACGACTGGGATTTTTGTTAGAGAGATAAGATTTAAGCCATAGCAGGTTGAATGAATAACTGATTTATTATCAATGCAAACTATGTGCTAAAGTTACATTCTGCTATTTATTCATTTATTGTAGCTCATGATTTTTATTTTTTTATTATTTTAGACTTTGAATTGTTTTTTGTGATAGAAATCTGCAAGTTTTTGTGTTAGTGGCAAAATGTAGTTTCAGTGTTATCGTTTATCATCTTTATTTACTTAAGCAACATTTCGCGCTTCAATGACAGGAGCATTATTAACTCTTTCACAATTAATATTATATGACTTGTACAATTATTATTATTAATCCTCTGACTTGAGTAAAATAAAAAAATCAAATCCAATTCGTCTATAATTAAAAAAACTAAAGCGTAATTATTATAGGCATGTTTACACATATATTCTTGATAGACTGCCACAAAACTGACTGAATATTGTAATTATAACTAAATCAATATGTCATTTTAACCAGCATTACCCAGTACCAGCCCTAACACACAATAATACAAGCATAAATAAAAGTCTCCCATAGCCCACTTTACATCAGCGCTCCTGTTTGTCACCACTGCTGCAGACTTTCGGGCGCTATTCTTTCTTATGGAGCCACAGTCCCACCATTGTGATCCACAGGGGGATTTCACCTCAGCTCAGAAACAATAAGGCCATAAGAAAGAAAACATCCATGTGCCAATGGAGTGGCCACTCAGACCAACCTGCCCTCACTGAGCCTGTATATGTGTTTGTGCGCCTGTGTTTTAATGGGGAAGTGACTATATACATATCCCATAGTATGATTTTGTTATATGTGAAAATTTAGGTTAAAGGTCATGTGCACACTTCCTGATTTGGTCCTGGTTTGATCCCAGTGTAGTTCTGATGTACCGTAGATTTGGTTTGGACCTTGTTTTAGCTCTCGTCGTCCACTTTTCCTTACACGTAAATTTGCATTTCAGTTCAAATGAACCCTACTTGTTTAGGTCCAGTTCTAGTCTGGGTTTAATGCTAGTCTAGTCCATATTTTGTTCCCTGTAAGTCCCAGTTCAGACCTGATGATCCGTAGACTTGGTTAGATCCTGTTCTCGATTTGGTTTAGTCCTGGTCTAGTCCACATGCTAAAGCTATCAATTTTCCTCAGGAAATAGACTGTAGTAGATTGCAGTTAATTGCTACCATCAAAGCCAGCCCAGAGCGATCTTATAAATGCATCCAATCATTAATTAAATGATATTGTCACTTATATTATTACTGTTACATAATTTTAGGTAATTTCATCCAGATCTTGTTACATATTCATAGTTTTAAAATAGTCATCAAGAGATTACTGTCATACACTGGGTTCATTGAGAACTTTTTCCCCACTCAAATGCTTTAAACGTGTTATGTGTAACTTTTCTGTAAGAGGGCCCGTCTTGACTTCAAAACTTGCATTATCACTGTGAGAGGACGCATTGCCACAGATTTGATGTGTAACTTGGCCCTCTGGCATGACCTGCTCTCTCCGCAAAGATGAACAATCCATGTAACATCTCCATGGAGAGATGTTGATGGACCTTCCACCAAAAGTTACACAGTGCAGCTTTAAACTGCTATCTGAATCCTGCGATCTATCCTATCTTCAATCCTATCTGATAACATTTTTTCCGTTGATATTGCAGTAAGCTTATTACTCACGTTGTGCAGTTTGTAGTAGAGTCCACAGGCGTTGCACACAGGGTCTCCGTTGGCGTTGCGTCTCCAGAGCGTGGTGGTGGTCGTCTGGCAGTTTGCACAACACGTCCCTGCTCTCCTCGCCGCAGACTGAGAACAGAGAGGCATTCATGAAGGCAAATACAGCAAGGCATAGCACTGTGCCAGTCACAAGTAGAAATGGGAGAGATTCCAGAAAAAGCACAATTTTCAGATTTGATCACGATTAACACTATTATCTTTTTTTGTATCTGGGGTAATGAAAGCCGCCTTTTTCTTCTGAGAGTTCACACGTCACTTGATTGGTTAAATCCACCTGTCACTCACTTAGAGTATGACAGAGGCTATCCAATAGGAAGAATGGGTGGAAAAAGTGTGGGTTTGAGCAGGGAGCTGCATTAATAAGATTTGATCCTTTTACCCAAATCTCAAGCACGGAGAAATGGAAAAAAACAGGTAAGGTGATTTGCTGTGATTGGCCGATAGACTGAAAAAACAACAAAAAGAAAGCTTTGTTTCAGATAGATCTTTTATTGCAGCTACATCAATTTAGCTGCACTACTTCAGCTAAATCGAAGTCTACATCTGCTTTTATACATTAGTCAAGAAATACGCAGGCTGAGGATAATTCTGTTTAGCTGGGAGTCATTATTTGATTGGTTAACAGCTCTTGTATGACAGGCTGTGCTCATGACATAGTGGAAAATGCAATTCAGACAATTTGATGTAAATACAGTATGATTGTATCAGTGGGTCACAAAACTCTCATAATTACAACAATAGGCTATTCATGTTGATTTAGTAGTTATTTTCCTTTTTATCTCGGTAATAGCTTTTGAAAGTAGCCTATATTTTGGTTACATTTCCCATGACACAATATTCTATATATGTATCTATTTTGCAACCACATTGTTATTTTTTTTATTAATTAATTTATTTTTTATGCATTTTGTTCTGTAATATATTTTTGTTTTAGGCTACATAAAACTTATAGCCTCCAGTACCTCAATAGTACCACATCAAACCTTTCTAGTTAGCCTCATTACCACATTGTGCTCCCAGCGTATCTCAAACTTTCCCATCTGCACATTAGCAGCGTCTGGAGCGCCTGACCACCACAGCTGAGCCCGGAGCTTGTATCGGGGAGGCCGCAGAGGAAGCAGCGCTGCCCCAGGTCGTTTATCTGGACGGGTCAGATATCCGGAGAGGAAACTACTGCAGCCACCGAGCTCCAGACGCACGGGACGAGAGCGCAGCGAGCCCGGGCGAGGCGCACGGAAACTCCGCCTGAGTCACGGCTCCAAACGCGGCTACGCGAGCTTACGTTTTCGCACGAACACAAAGATAGGTATTTAAGAACGTATTTACGCTACTCACGCACACGCTAATGTTAAAGAAGCGATTTCATTGGCTCGCAAGACTCGCGTAATTCCCCCAAAATCATATTAGTTACGTCGATTTACGTACAATGACAACCCATGTTTTCTTTTTCTTTTTTTTTGCCAATTTCAAGTCTATCACGGGTAATAATTTCCAAAGAGCTTTTAAGCTTAACAACAGTTTGGTAACAATAAAACAATTAAAACTAGTGTTATGTTAAGTAGATTTGCTTGTTATATTGTTATAAGATGGTAAATTAAGGCCAAAAGTGTGAGAAACTTCCACAATACGCTTTAATAAAATGTAATTCACATTTGTATGGATGCCTAGCCATATAGATGTATTTAATTATGTACTACATTTCGAACTGAATTAGTAATTCAACTCAAACATCCATTTTACCTGGAGGACAACCATTATGGCCATTGCAGTGAAGAAAGACATATTTTCTATTGAGGGATGGTGTGTGCCTACAGTGGCCCTATCATTGACACCATCAGAAGTAGTGCTAATAATGATAACACAGGCAGCACTTGGCTAGAAGCCCGAGCATAAGAAGTCAGAGGTGAACGACCAATGACAATTCCTGGAAACTGATTGAGAAAATATATGTTTCCTGAGATTGTATCTGCAGTCCTCAGTCACTAACTCCCCCATTTATTTACTACTATGGTTTTCTGTTTGTTTGACTCTAACCACTGCTTCTAAGAAAAGTTGGCCATAAAATTGAAAAAATTGAAAAAAAAAAAAAAAAAAAAGGTCTTCTCTTTGCAGACATTTCACATTACATAGTATTTATACGCATATTCACTGTTGATCAGATGGATTGAATACCAAGATGAAGCTATCTTAGCCCAGCTTTGTAAAGGCAGCACTGTATTACCATGCCTATATAACATTATACACTATGTCTTTGTGAGAGTAAGTATACATTTCATTAATTTTCATCATATGGACTAAAGCTTTGGGTTGAAGGTCCAAGTTTACAGTCCACTTTAGTCCTGATGTAGACTTGCTTTGGTCCTGCTCGTCCTGGCTTTGTCACAATTTTGGATGTGGTGTGTGTGCAAATGAGAATGCAACAGAAATACAAAGAAGTAAAAACAGGCAGTTTATTTGTGCAATATTCTTCCATGTGTGCACTATAAGATCTCATCAGCATTATCTGTTGCACTCACCAGTCTGCGCTTGGGTTTGATGAGGGGTCTGTTTTGGCCGTTCATTTTGTGGTAAAGTCCGCAGGCGTTACAAAGGTAGTGTCCCGTGCTGTCTCTCCTCCACAGCGGGGTTGAAGTGGCTCCACAGTTCACACACTCGCGCCCCTCTGACAAACAAAAGGAAAAGCAAAACCATAAGACCAGGCTATAGGCTAACAGCTTACAAATATGCCATTATTGATTTAGGTTAATAAATATGAGTTTTTAATGTCTTCTGTTTTAGTGAGTGACACTTTAAGCCTGGATGCATTAGTCTTTCCATCAATGTAGTTTCCTTAGGTGAAGAATGGGATAAGGGATGACCTATGGCACAGTCTATTTGGTGATTAGATGTTGTACTAGAGTCTATTGAGACCATTGAGGTTGCTTTTGTTGTAATATTAAAGGCTATATAAACAGATATTAATGAAGGCTTAGTAAGGAATCTTCTAGTTCTGGACGCCATATTGATGACTAAAAATATAGGTTTATTCTTAATTTACTGGAAAAAGTCCAAACATTATCTAACATTTGATCACTTGAAAAAACATGGATATTCACGCATTTTATATAACGATTTTCAATAACAGTCCAAATATTAGAGAATATTTCACTTTTAAATAACCGTCAAAATCACAAATGTTGCTTGAACCAAACATTCATAATTAACTAAGAATATGTAAATAAGAAATTCTATACAAGGGGAAGATATAGTATTTTGATCAAAGCCTGCAAAGGTGACAAGCATTGTGTTAGTAGTACCCTAGTTCGTAAGCTTGTTTTGTTAAGACCATTACAAAAGAATGAATGCATTTAAGTGAACAAGGAATAACATGTCAACGCTGAAGTAAGGACACAAAGTGAAGATTTTAGAGGTAGTGTCAGATTGCACCTTTAACATAGCGGCGTGATACGTGAGACTGGAAAAAAGGAAGAAAACCTCTCTTTTATAAACAACTTAAAAGAAGAGAAGAACAATATGACAAGACAAAGATGATCATGCGAGAAAAAATATAAGGTGTATATAAGTTGGATAAAATATCTTAAACTGGCCACCTCTGAATTAAACCACCAACCATGAGTAACTCTTTAAAATTCAAACAAGTGATTAACCATTTCGAACTAAATATTTTCTTTTCAATTGGGAAAAAGTCCTCTCCTGATCCCATGAATAGACAAATACAGAGGACTAAACCATGACAAGCTATTAAACAGGTCTTAACTGGTACTATATTAAAATATAATTGCAGTTTATTTTTCTGAGTGCATTTTTATTGCATAAGTTATGACATATACTCTCCCTCATTTAGCCCATATCTGTTATCAGTGTCACAATCTCAATCCAGTTAAAAGGCCTAAATCTTGTGTAGTGTAATCAAATAACCAATCAGGACACGTATTAATGCCGAGTGTAACAGAGGAGCCAACCCAGGCCTAAATACTGAGGTTTTGGCTCTGAGTGCTGGGATCTTCCTTTCACACTCTCTGGTCCCAGTCCAGAGCTCCATTCTACAGCCCTAATTACACAGTCACACTGAACAAAAGAGGATTAGAAAAATGTCTGTCACTGAGGCCCTACACTGAATAAAAAATGCATTAGGGTAATATTGTTATCATAGCAGCGTTGAATTAGACATGCTACTACTATTTTAAATATCTGACTTTTGGTGAGTATTTTTGGCTTGGGAAGACAATAACTTATTTTTTCAGATATGTTTAAATAGTATTTTATTTTCCTCATTGGTTCAGGTAAATACAATACATGCATATCCTGTTTTGTAATAGGCAAGTGTCAAGAGATCAACTAAATTTAGAGTGTTTAGTCCTTTGTGGCCTTTAAACCTTTTATTAATTAGTCTTATCAGAATAAATTCTCAGCCACTACGATCATGACAATCAGACTATTTAATGTTGCAATAAAAATATATATTCATGTAATTTAAAATACAGTCCTATTTAAAATCACAATTTTTGCACAAAAGATAATACATATTTTGGAAACCTAGAGCTGCTTGATTATGGCAAAAAATTGACTGAATCACAGTTATTAGCAGGCCTCAGGTCAAAATTTTACCTGTACAGGAAGTATAGACCTAGTAATATTTTACTAGTAATGTTTTGAGACACATGTTTTAAAAGACCGTGTAGATTGCAAAAATGGTTTGAGGTGCAGAACATATTATTCTGAACAGAAGGTAATTAATTGTATTTTCGATAACAGTATTTTCTGTTACAGAATAGAACAATAATTGAAATCACAAATACGATTAATGGCACATCTTTCGATAGTGAGACTTACCGGTGCAGGAGCGTGTTTTGTTCTTGTTTTTGCTCGTAAAAGATGCTCCGAGGAGGTTCCCCGCGTTGAACAGGCTGCCGTAGTCGGGCGTAGAGAGGGAGTAGGGCGGGTATGTGGGTATGTGCTGGTGCGCCCGCAGAGACCCGGAGCTCTCCACCTTCATGCTCCCCTCCATGTGATATTTCAGCGTCTCTTTCTCATCCATCCTGGCCGTGGAGGAGGATGGAGATGTGGCTCCAGGGTCCGGGGACACGTCCTTGGGTGGTGTCGGCGGGAAGGTGTACAGAGACGGCGGGGTCAGGGACGGCGCTGAGACCGAGTTGGAGTTGCTGCTGCACGGGTAGACCGCGGAGATGCCCCCGGGGGATGCGGAGCTCGCTGGATTGTGCAGGCTGGGCTTACTGAACGGACTCACGGTCCAGTGATTGTGGGGGTGGTGGGCTGAGAGAGCTGCTTTGCCCCCGTCCAGCCACGAAATCCCCGGGCTGTGGAGGAGATGGGGTCGGCAAACCTGGCCACCCGTAAGGCGAGCTGTCACGGTAAAACAGACACGTGGGTTAGCATTTTGGATAATAAACATGCAACCATACCGTAGGGATTTTACCTATTTGTCATAAACAATATAGTCATTTTAAAGGACAAAAAGCAAACAAATATTTTTTACAGCATCGTTATTGTAGTTGTTTGTTAGCTTAAACCAAGTAAACATTAGCCGAGGTGTTATTTTTTTAAACCTAGCTTGAGGCTATTTTGAACAATAACTACGTGGATCATATTTTTCCGTGGTATTTTTTTAAACCTAGCTTGAGGCTATTTTGAACAATACGTGGATCATATTTTTCCATGATGTCTTTTACACATTTTTGCACATTTTTCACTGCACAGCAATCTTAGTGTTTTTATTAGACATGTATCCAGTCATGGTTAATTTAAAACTGATATATGCATAGCTCAAAAAACAATCAAATGTTCAGAATTAGCCTGGGGTCTGTTTGCGCGCGTATATCTTTTTTTAGTAGTCTACTTTATAATCTTATTTCTTTTAACTAGCCAATCCAGACACAAATACTTTAATCGTAGCTGACAAACACACATTTATAGATTAGATATTGTTATAAATAACCTGTTGTATAGACTAAAAACGACTAAAACACTCCTTTGGTCCACTTCATCCCCACTGGATCTTACCGTGCGCAGGGCTGTAGGACATGCGGGCCCGGGAGTTGTGGTAGTACGGGTTTCCTTGTGAGTCCAGGTGGTTAAAGAAAACATCCACCTCATCCGGAGGCAGCAGCGGGGTCGAGGGATCCATGTAGTTGTGTCCCAGGCCCGGGTGATGGGAGTCCGGGTGCTGTCCATTCAACACGGCGGGGTGGTGCATCCATCGGGGCTGATCTGCTACATCCATGACTCCGGAGATGACCGTAAACTTTGCGATATCCACAAATCAGTGAGGAAGTTAAGTTTGTCCAGTGTGTTTTACAAGACTTTCGCAAGTGTCCATCTATGAAACGGAGAAGTTAAGGCTGTGTTGACGAAGTTAAATTCCGTGCGTTTCTTTGGAGCTGTCGCTGGAAACCTGAAACAAGCAAACATCAAATTAATATTTTAAGGAGCAACAGCCACTATCTTTTTTCTAGTAAGTAAGAGTCCCTAACAGTCCAGATCAAGTGATACAAACAAATCCAACCAAAATAGAGCAACAATACGCTTGCACAAAACAAAATCTGAAAAAATCCTCTCCAATAAGAACCAAAAACCTGCCTTGGATTCGTGTGACATGCGCACGGTTCGCTGCAGCCTGTTTCCTCTTCTGTGTCTCTTTCTGGTGATGTGTGTCCTCTTTGCTCCTCAGTGGTGGTTTGTCAAACTCCTGTCCGTCCACTGGGACTTAAAGCAACACGTAACTGCGCTGTGGCTTCGGCTGACAGCGGGGCAGGAGCTTGTCAAGCCCGTGGGAGGAGCCTGCACTTCGGCCTGGCCTCAACCAATGGCACCGCGCCTCTGCAAAAGATCACTGGCTGTACACGTAGTCCTAATCCTATATTTTGATGCACTGGTTCATGTGTAGGTTGGAATGTGTTTGAGAGCAACTTTAAATACTGTTTATATTGAGAATTCAGCCTGGTTAGTTTATTGTCCACTATAATGATAATGTTGGCCTACTGCAACAAGCTGTACGCGCTATCACGTGCCATAGTATTTGTCATGTGACTTAAAATTTTAGTTATAATAACGCTCTTTGCAACTTTTAGATGCAGGCAACGTGTATATAATGTTAAAGGGGTGTATATATTGTTGTATAATATATGGGTTGTATAATATTTGGCAATTCACGTTTTTGTCAGCGGATCAGCTAAAATATTAAATTGTGTCACTTTAATTCTTTTGACAAGTGCTTTAGGGATGGTTTATATAGTTAAAGAAAGCAGTGAAAGCGGTACCAATAGTTTTTCACGTTGCCACTGAATGATGTGACATTTTGGAATAAAGGAGCTGCTGAAGTTGCGCACGCGGGTCACGTGCCCTGACCGAGTCTTATCAAACTTCATCAAATGGCACGCGTTTGTTCTTTGTATTAGTCGTCTAACATTAAGCCGCTGTTGTATTTATGCTCTTTGTTCAAATGTGTTTCTGTGTTTTTAGCCCGGGCTCTGTCACTGCAGCCCCGCGCACATGATTGACAGACAATAATTGGAAAAGGAGCGCGTGCATCCGTGCCGCCTGCCCGACGCCGCTCCAGACGTCAGCGCGCCCTGATGGAGAAAAAAAGAGAGAGAGGGGAAAAAAAATGAATGAGGACATGAACTTTTCCCTAGGCAGAGGGACTGAGGAACGGACGGAGAGGGGGCAGAGGAGGAGGGAGAGAGGACTGCCCGGGTCTGTCTGCGATCTCGTGGATGAACTCGAGGAAGCACTGAGAATGGTATTTAGGCCTACTACTACTCACATGTGTCACTACAAGCAGCATAAAGCCTACTAGATTACTCAAGTATTTTCTAATTATTAGACTTGATTAGTAGGACTGTACAATTTTAGAAAGTACATTTCTATTCAGAGTGCACATTGTAACATTTGAGAAAAGACTGAATTATGAAACTAATACAAGAATCCCATGTATTTCAGAATAGGTTTGTAGAGGTCTAAACAACTGGTAGGCCTACAACAAGATTCTTGCTATAAGAACACAGGGTATTTTCTTGTTGGCAGAAGACATATCTACAACTGTAGCCTATGCGATTTGGTAATTGCACCAACTCAAATTGCGGCTTTAGTCCAATTTTTAGCTCTACAGCCTTTTTTTTTTATTTTTTTAATGAAATCAAACATCACCAGTCCAAACTATGTTCCCCAAACGTTTGCCATAAGCCTATAGTA
>KN496479.1:0-12036 GCA_000787155.1 Scartelaos histophorus | reverse complement strand
CGGGAAAAGAGAGAGAGAAGAGGGAAAAGAGAGAGAGAGGAGATAGAAAGAAGAAGGGAGAGAGAAAAAAGGAAGAAAGAAAGAAAGAAAGAGGGAGAGGTGAGAGATGGCCAGCAGGAGAAAGGGAGAGAGTTAGAGGTAAAAAGAAGGAGAGAGAGAAAGAGGTAGAGCGATACAACACTTCACCTCAGCCCAACTCGAGCTCTGAGGCGTTTCTCTGTGCTACATGTGTTTTCTATTTGAGGAACAACGGCTCGTGGGTTTTATGTGACGGGTGATTGGTTATTGATACTTCGTCGACATCACGCTGGGAGAAACCTGAGATATTCACAAACACGAAATCCTCTCTCTGCCCGTTACGACAACTCGATCAGTCGGCGCCGAAGCTCTCCAGAGTTATGCCGAATCAAACACTCCTTCACATACAAATGGACGGTGAAGCCAGTTCCTGAATTTACGTTTATACGAAGTTTGTTTATTTATTCGTTTGATCGGGACAGTGCGGGACATGCTAATGGACAGAAATGATACGGCGTGAATATAAACGCGCCGGATTATAGCCTCATTTCTTTCTATTGTCCCAAAGAGCTGGGGTCACAAAAAAGCCAATGACGAGAATATTGCACATTTCCACCATTTGCACACAAGGACGGACCAAGACCAAACAAACACCTCTGGACTTTTCCCCCACAAATAGGTCTACCACTTTTAAATAATTAATAATGAATAATTTCAATAAATCAGTGATGAAATAATTGAAGAAAACACAAAAAGATTAATTACTTCTGATTATTTTATTGACAAAAACACCTAAATCACCTTCAAAATTACCTTTTTGTGGATACATTTCTCCTCATGTTTTCTATTCTTTGACATGCGCTGAACCCACCGAGTAACCCACTCTTTTTGTTGCTTTTTAAGCAGTTTACGTTTGACAAATTATCATATAAGCACCCTCTGCTGTTAGTACGGCCAACTGAAGGTAGACTGGACCCACAGATTGCCAATGCGCCCTGGTTTGCACACTTATCATCACTGCACACTCCACTTTTTGCACAGTTAACATTACTGCACATTCCACTCATTATACACGTCCCATTGCTGCAACACTCCGCTTTTTGCACACTTCCACTTATTGCACAGTTCCTATTATTGCACACTCCACTCTGCACAGTTCCTATTATTGTATGCTCCACACTTTGCACACATCAAATGATTGGACACTTCTCATTATTGCACACTCAACTCTTTGCACACTGCCACTTTTGCACACTTTCCACTCTTTGCACTGTTCCTATTATGGCACACTCCACTCTTTGCACACTTCCCATTATTGGACACTTCTCATTATTGCACGCTCAACTTTTTGCACACTTCCCATTATTGGACACTTCTCATTATTGCACGCTCAACTTTTTGCACACTTCCCATTATTGGACACTTCTTACTATTGCACACTCAACTTTTTGCACACTTCCACTTATTGCACACTTCCCGTTATTGCACACTCCACTCGTTGCACACTTCCCATTACTGCACACTCACTCATTTGCACAGTTTTCCTTTATTGCACACTATACTCTTTGCACACTTTCCATTACTGCACACTCACTCATTCGCGCAGTTTACATTATTGCACACTCCACTCTTTGCACACTTCCCATTATTGCACACTCCACTCTTTGCACAGTTCCTATTATTGCACATTCCACTCTTTGCACACTTCCTATTATTGCACATTCCACTCTTTGCACACTTCCTATTATTGCACATTCCACTCTTTGCACACTTCCTATTATTGCACATTCCACTCTTTGCACACTTCCTATTATTGCACATTCCACTCTTTGCACACTTCCTATTATTGCACATTCCACTCTTTGCACACTTCCTAACTCTTTCCGCACTTCCCATTACTTCACACTCGTTTCACTGCACATTTCATGATATTTCTGTAAATCATAAACAGATGGATTAGATCAGGTGTGGAATTCAGGCAGAAGATTTTGACCCGAGTTCGGAGTTGTTTTTCCGACTTGTTCTGCGTTCATGTGCATTTTTCAAATCTGAGTTGGCGAACCTCTGTCACAACACATAAAAACAACGCTAATGTTACCCTCTGCATCGACATTACAAACACTAATTAAAAAACCTTCATGCTCGAGCAGCTTCACAGTCGCACATTTGACACTTTTATTTATTTTACTTTGAGTTACGAGTGAGTGAGTCCACGGAGCTGACGCATAATTCATGATGTTTTGGTCTGTTGTGCGTGACAGTATGTTCTGTGATATTTTCTTTAGATGCCTCTGTTGTTTAACTCTCTTCATTTAATCATATTCAAAATGAAACTATGGAGACTGAAACTAGTTTTGAGTCACTTCACTATTTAAGTATCTACCAGAATAAGTTTTATGCAACTTTTTTCTCACATTTTGTCATTATTTCAGTGAATTTGGAGCTTTTGAAGTTCCATATTAGAGATAAAAACAGATTTATGGACAAAATAGCAAAATTAAAACACCAGGATCATGTAGAGCAGGTTAATACGAACATTTTAAGATCAAAATGAGGAGCCTGACAGCAGCAGTTAAAAAAAAAGTTTTTTCAAATCAAATTGTGAAAAGTGCTTTTAGTGATTTTAGTAATAATAATGGAAAAATAAATTATATATATTTAATAATATTTTTTTTCCACTATTATTATTATTACTTATATTACACTGTAAATGTGTTATGCGTGTCCTAATAAATTTCTCATTTTGCAAGTAAGACAGTGTGCAGGATTTTTCTTTACTCTGCTAGTTATAATAGTAGAAAAAATATTTTGAATTATGTATGTCCCATTAAATTTCACCATTTGCAAGTAAGACGGTGTGTGGGATTTTTCTACATTCTTGGGCTGCTCCTTCTCCTCCAACGCACCAGTTTTCTTGAAATTGATGCACGAAATTCTCATTCTTATATAATTTGCATGTTTAAAATAAATCCATGCATTCATCCATCCAGTTGCAGTAGTAAGATTTAATTTACACTTGTTTCTGTGAGTGTGAGTGTAAGTTATGCAGCCACACAGCCCTCGCCGGCCTGAAGCATGTGCAGTGGTTCAGAGGAACCGTGGAGGAGCTGTCACCGCTCTCAGGGTAATGCACCAGGCTAATGATGAAACAGGAGCTGGACTTTTCATTCACAGCACAGAGCGCTCGCCCGAGAGCTCCTGTAACGTGTAACTCTATGTGGACACTTCAGATGATCCTTCAGTTGCAAAGCGAGTCCTGACCAGTGATCCACAGTCTGGCATGATTAAAGCGGGACTATTCTTTCCAGAGCTTTTTCCCCATGTTATATCTGCTTCCCTTCTCATTTATCCTCACAAAATTGTATTCAGCGTGATTTTTGCATGTTTAATCTCCATTTTCAAGACGTATTTATTCTGTATTCAAGACATCAATCGCCATTTTCACCACTACCGTCCACGCCCACTGCTCCGTATTTATTTCGTTCTCCGATTTTATCTTCTTAACGAGGATTTGACGGCGTTGCATAGTTGTTTCAAATCTGTGCAGCTTTCAAACAGCTACATGCATCTTTGCCGCGATTACCGTTTAATCCCACTGGACGCCACAATTTTCTAACGCAGAAATCAGCGGACGTTTCTTTTATTTCAACTCGTTTTAGATTAATATTGCGTTTAAGAAGTGCAAATTATCAACATGCAAAATGTCTTAAAAGCCCAGTATACCCATGTATTCGAGCAAAATGTATCTTGTTTGTTGAATTTAAGCCGCAAAATAAGTTGTGTACTGTTGTGTACTGTCTGCATTCATTTAATTGGAAATGGTTTTATCAGGAAGTTCGTGCTTAGCGTGCTAGTTCTTGTTAGCTTTATTGTGACGGCAAATCTCCGCTCCGGCCTCTGAAAGTTGTGAAAAGCGCTCATGTAAATGTGCAAAGTTTGGACCCCTGCAAATACTTTAAATTGAAATACTGTAAAATACCAAATAATAACCTTGTTTCCATTCCCCTTCAAACGCCGGGTGAAGCTGTATATTTTGATAAGTTAACGCCGGTTCCAAATAAACGTAGAGTCTAATATAGGAAGTAGCCAACGAAAAGAAAAATGGCAGGAAATGGAAGTCGTTTTTAAGAGTTTTGGTAATATTATTTCAGCAATGTGATCGTAGCTGCTGTGGCGTAAATGGGCGAGGAAAGGCAAGGGAATTAGGCCAAAACTGTAAATTATAGTCATACTGGTTAAAAGAATTTGAGTATCATATTTTCCCAGTTTTGCTGCCTCAAATTGCAGCCTGGTCTCAAATAAAAGCCTGGTCTGTTATCGCTACAACAGTGAAACATGCACGGACGACATAAAACCTCTTCAGGCATGTTTTTATAATATGGTAATCACATTAAAAAAATATTTAAAAAACTCAGAATTTGTATTTATCACTACTACAATTTAATAAACGGTAGTTTAGACACAAAAATAAAGAAAATAAATCTGTGTCATGTCACAATAATATATCAATAATGGGAATAATACACTACTTTTTTGCTGATCGTGTAAAATATAAATACCGTGTAATGTACAATTATGATTGAAACAAATAAATGTCAAGGCTCTTATTTGGTATTTTGTTACAGTAGTTCTGTTTTTCACATTTTTCAGCAGTAAAAATCAGGTACAGCACCAGTAATGAAATCTATTTATTCAACTGGAGGTGTTCATTTATTGCAAAACAAACAAAAAAACAAACAAAAAAAAACCTACAACTTGCAAAATTCGGTCTAATGGAATAAATGTAATGCCATACTGTGGAAAATTCCAGGTTTAACAATATAAAAAAGCCGTTCTGAATCCACATTAGAACATTTGGCATCATGACGGTCCTTCCTCCTTGAAAATAGGTCATTAGTAAAAAAATCCGATATTTAAGCTTTGAAACAGAAACAGCCTGTAACGAGTATGAATATGCAAATGAGCGTACATAATAACAACACGCCTTCGGCTTAATTAGCATTATATAAACTCCTCTCTCGTTTTCTCTTTAACATGCAAATGAACCCAACTGAAGCACCACAAACCTGTACAGGACTCTAACAGAATAGTCTTTGTACAAATGTCATTTAAAATGCAAAAATAACGAATGCTTTTAGTTCAAATATTGATTTTTAATACTAGAACTTTTCCACTGTGTAACTTTTCTGGTACTTTTTTTCCATGGAGATGACATTGCTTTTTCTGGAATGTTCCACAGTACAGCATTAAACCTTTCTATCTTCACAGAGACCAAACCAAACCAAGTTACAAGTCAGATCTGTGGAGAGGTGACCCCGTTTATAGTCAGAATGCCTGTTTTTGTAGATATTTTTGAGCTATAAAACCATTTGTAATTGAATATATGTAAAGTAGAGCTGTTTAATGTCGTACTGTGGGACATTCCAGACAGAGCAATGACATCTCCATGGAAACAAACAACCAGAAAGTTACACAATGGACCGTTAAACAAAAATAAAATAGGACAAAACAATTATTATCAATTTATATGCCCAATCAGAATATCGATCAATATCTGAACTGATATTTGGCTAATTTGTCAGTACTGGCACCGATATTCGATACTCAAAAAAAGTCAAAAAAGTGCATTTAAATGTGCACAGTGTAACTTTTCTGGTGGGAGTTTGTAGAATCCCTCAGACATCAAGGTAGAATCCATGGCAACGGAGAAATTTGATTTGACAAGCATATGGTTAGGGTTTTGACAATTTGACCATTTCCATTGAATGGACAAAGCTGCGAAACATTTTCAACCTAAATAAATGTTGTCCAGTTAAAAAATTTCTCCTTTGTTACTTTTTTAGTGGAATATCCGGTCAAATACTCCATGGAGGTGTTGGTTTACCTGCCATGTTCTACTAAATGGTGTTTTTATAGCTGAAAAATACCTAGAAAAACATGAAATCTCACCGTGAGTAGGGTCGCCTCTCCACAGATCTGACCTGTAACTCGGCTTGGCTGTGTTCCTGCTTTTCTCTTAACACTACAGTGTGGAACATTCTCTGCAAAGTATTTATAAAGCGAGACTTGTTGATGTAAAATTCACCTCAACCGCTTTAAATTTTACTGCAAATGTCTCACTTTTTACAACCAGACGCATAATTGATGCTACAAATTCAAGTTAAAATTTTGTAATTTTTCTTTTAATATTGTTCTTATACCTGGTTGACTATAGATGGCGCTGCACTGCCCTTCAAATCTTAATCTTACGCTATATTAAAGGATGCACCGTCGACATTGGAGTAAAAATAGCTGTCACAGAGAGATGTGTGATTGAACACGGACCAGAGGAGCTCCAGGGGATGAGGGCCGACCTTGTCCCACTTGTGGCACACCCAGACAGGCTTAGCTCTCCAGCTCGGCCCCCTCCCTCCTCCAGAGCTCCACACTGGCCCAGAAAATATAAGAAAACCACCAAAACAGAGGTATTACCAGGCTGCAGACAGGAGAATCTGCTGTTAAATAAGCCTAAATGAGTTTAATTCAGTTTCAAATTTCTGTAGAGTTCATTCAAAAGCTTGGTATAAAGAATATGTCGAAAAAATCATCAAATTTGTAAAAGCTGATGGACACGTGAACAATTTTAAGAGTATCCAAAGCGAAAAGAACAAATACGATCTGCGCAAAGTGGCAAAATGTCCAAGTTTTACATCTTAATTCGGTCCCGTGACTCAAATCAAAGCTTCACCTGATTTTTGTGCCACCTCACAGCTACAGAAACTCCATCCCAGTGCTGTTCTGTTCACTCACTGCCAGCTCAGCCCTTGTTTTCTTGACGTACATCATCGGAAATACAATAGCCTCCGCCACAGATGCAAATTGATTGCAAACTGATTCTACAACAGTCAAAACCTGCTGTCCACTTGCAGAAACGTTTAGCGCAGGGATCTCCACACTTTTTCCTCCAGTGAGCTTCCCTTACGAAACAAAAATGCCAAAAAGCTACAAGTTTTAACACTAGCATTTTTAAGAGGTACAGTTAGATAAATGGGTCAATGACGTATAAGGATTTTCAACAGGCAAATCTTAAAATTGAGTTTCTATTGAGCTTTTTTCCAAATATTTACAATGTCAGGTGCATAAATCTATGTTTGACATTTATATTAAGCATTTTGTGTGTTTTTTTTATGTACGTGAATTGGCTACGACCTTGAAAAATGTCATGTGGTGCGACCGAGAATAATCTTAAAACTGTTTTATTTTCTAAAACATGGTTGTGATGTTAATCTAAGTTCTGAGTCATATGAACATGAGATTGAAATCTGAAAACATGATATATGAAAAAATGGACACGTTCAGAGAATATTTGTTTAAAAATTGTGAGGGAAATATCGACTCAAGAAATTTCATGTGGGACTAAAAACACTTCACATGACAAAAAAGAAAGAAAATAAATGTGATTAGATTTAGAGTCATTTTAAAGAAGTTTAAAAATCATCAGTTAAGGGCGGACGGTCGCACCACATGAACATTTTAACATTTTAAATACAAAAACCTGCAGAATAACTCAGGATTTCTGAAAAAAATATTTGGTTCCATGGAGGTCAGAGGTTCTACAGGGATGTGGGGAATTATTATGAAATTTGAGGCTTTTTAACTGAAGAAATTGCAATTGGACACACCTACAAAAAACATAAAACATTCATTTATTCGCGTAGTTAGACTTTAAAATAACACATGTACACTGTATTTGCTCATTCAGGACTATACGTGAATCAGAAATCCCTTGGCGAGCTACTTGGAAGGAGGTAGAGACCCAACACCCCACAGCAAGAAGGTTCTGAGTTTGACTTCCAGACCCTTCGGCGTGGAGTTTGGATGTTTTCCCCATGACATCAGGTCAAACCCTCCAGCTGAGGTACTCCTGACCAACATTTGTCCATCTGCTCCTGACAAGGTGAGTTTGGGAAATAGACAAAGTGAGTGCTGTTTCGCGCTGTATTTTAGCAGCTGCTCTAAATCACAGTCTATCTACAGACGTGTCCTTCAGTGTGGGGACGCTCTGAGGCCCGTCCTGTTTGGGGACAGGACTCTGAACTTGAGAAGAGCTGAAGGATGAGGGGATAGATATACCGTCCCAATGGAGAGAAGGAGGGGGGACGGAGAGAATAAAAGACCTTGCAGAATACACAAATAAAACCAGAATCAAAACTCATTTCATCAATGTCAGTTCAGAAAAAATATCCTAATATTTATAGAATCTGTCACGTGGGAATAAACGACGTACGAATTGACTTTGTATTGAAAAAAACATCTCCGCTCTCTCCGTCACTGCTAATCTACATTATCCCGGTGTTTTTAATTTCACTATTTTGCCCGTAAATCCGTTCCTTTTCCTCAAAAATGTACACACTCTCTGGACATGGCGGCGAGTGAGGGTGCTGGTTATATTAAGAGGCGTTCAAGGGCCTGTGTACGAGTGTGTAATTAGCAGCGCTGCCCTCTGATCTTGTGTGATTACAGTCTGATTGGAGGAGGGCGAGTGGGGAGGCTTTCAAGGACCATGGGGAAAGCACAGGTCAGGAGTTGGTAAAATCATATATAAAAAAAAAACCCTGCAGTATTTGTATTGTTATTGGCCTTTAAACATGTTCTTGAAGACTTTTACTTTGGAATTTCATGGTTTAAAACTTCAAATAATGCTCTAGTAAAACAAAAAAAGTAATTTAATTTAATTTCTTTGTCGTCTCCTGAATAATCCTGATTTTACATAAATGATCCATATTTACGATAATTATTTTCAGGTCTGTTAAAGTTATTTCCTCATTAAAAATACTGGATTTGTGTTTTGTTTCATTCACACATATTTAGTCTGAGCTCTTCTTTCTTCAAACAGAAAACCCCCTGTCGCACCTTGTGATGTCATGTGGTAATACAGGAAGTGAAAACTACCACTTCATGACATCACAAGGTGGAACAGTGCATTTATTATTAAGTGTAATTGAATACATATAAAGTAAAGCTGTTTAATGTTGTACCGTGGAACATTCCAGGCAGAGCAATGTCGTATCCATGGAAACAACCAGGTGATGGACCAAAAAGTTACATATTACACTTTAAAGTAAAAGTTAAAAAGTTAAAAATTCAAGTAAAAGTATCACATGAAAACACTACTCAAGTAAAAGTATTAAAATACCAGTTTAAAAATGTACTTAAATAGTAAAAAGTATTTCACACAGAATTAGAGATTTAAAAGCCCTTTTGCTTT
The DNA here is from genome assembly GCA_000787155.1 of Scartelaos histophorus. Classification (NCBI taxonomy): domain Eukaryota; kingdom Metazoa; phylum Chordata; class Actinopteri; order Gobiiformes; family Gobiidae; genus Scartelaos; species Scartelaos histophorus. Next base: position 2,771 of record KN496479.1, on the reverse strand, counting down.
TTACTCTAGTTCAAAAATGTATTAAGTAAAGTAGTAAAGTAGTATCTTCTCTAAAATGCACATAAGAAAAGTACAGACAGGTTAAAGTTTTTACTCGAGTACAGTACTTTACTATTTTTATTTAATTATTTTCCAAAAGCTTTGGACAAACTAATGAAAAAGTTTGACTTATCATGTGAATGAAACAAAACACAACTCCAGGTCTGTTTTTGAGGAGATAACACCATTCTGACATGTCGTAAAGATAAGATTTGCCTTTATTAGTCCCACAGTGGGGAAATTCCAGTGTTGCAACGCACAGTTCAAGAACAGCAGGAAAATAGTAACATCCAATAAAACAAGATAATAAATAATGACTTAAAAATAATTTAAAAATAGACTCTCAGTATATTATAATGTTATGTCCGGTAATATGATTATTACATATTCAATAATAATTAATATTAGAAGAAAGAATATTAAGAATGAATTTTGGACTTTTAAATTAAAATAAATAAATAAATAAATAGCTTTCACTCTCAATTTCATGAACATAAATAAACCAATCATTTATTTATTTATTTCATAAAGCATAAAAATACATCAACTGTGTCATAACATCCAAATACAAGAAATGAATAAAGACAAAACACCGACACTGATAGTTACTTCAAAACATTTCAAATCAAATCATTTCATTTCACGATTAATAATCAATTGCAAACAGAGATCATCACTTTCATGCACAACACTTTTCTTTTCCATACATACAAATTGCACTGCATGTTATGTGTTTTTTAAATGCCATAAATGTACTTTTTTTGATTTCTTTTGATTTCCATTTCACACAAAACATGGCCACATTTCGTCCTCTAACGTCTGATCTCCGCTCGGCCGTAGACGCCTCCATTAAAACGCCCAGGTCGTCTCTGTTCGATTAGAATTCTATTAATTGCGCGGCCCTAATGGTGGCATTGATCTGTTAGCATGCCGCTGCTTTAAAATAAGAGTGATCGATTCCACAGCTCTAAGAGAACGTCTGGTCCAAACATTACTTAAAGACGTTCTACCTGAGTTTAACCATCTTAAAAACTTGGAAAACAACAATTCTTCGCTTATCTTATTCATTCAGAGCATCCTCATTATTCACCGCGATGAGTTTAGAACAGAGAACTATGAGAAAATCTGAAAGGTGAACCCAAAATGGCTTCCCAGTGTTTTCAGGGGTCTGTACTTACTAGCGCATTTACTTCCTCAATCCTTGTAACCTGCACAATGTGGAGCATTTGGACCAATCAGAGACAGAGCTGCTGGAGCAGAGCTAGGCTAACTTTTACAAAGGAAAATTTTAGGCGCTTCGAGGATTTTCAAAATGTTTAAAAGTTTATGTTGTGAAAATCGAGAAGAATCCTACAATATCCAACCTTTGTGAACGTTGTGGATGCCCTGTCAGCCGAACACGGGCAGCTTGAATTCCCAAAAAATCCCCTGTGCTCCATTTACACTACGTCACAAACCAGGAAGATGTTTGGAAAGAAGCAATTACTACTTCTGTTCTGCGGTAGAAAGTTTGACAAAATCTAGGAAAAATGACAAAATGGCCCAGTTTTCTTCCTCTAAATGTCAATGGCCACGTTTACATGATGTTTTTAATTCCAAGTTAAATAATTCCGAATTAAATAGATCCGAGTTTACATGGAAATAATAATTCTGAATTAAGGTCTACATGGACAACACGTTAAATTGGCTTTATTTGGGAAGGGTTCTGATCGGACAGAGACACAAACGTTCTTAAGTCGACTGGAAAAATACGCAAAATCAGCTGCTAATGGCGTTTTTCTTTTTTCTTTTTTTTATTACCGCTTTTGCTATTGTTCTTTAGCTTTGTTGTTCTCCTGCTTTAACTGTTTCCACTTGTTTTTTGCACACTTTGCGCCTTTTTGCTCATCGCGTCAGAAGGTCGACCCAACACTGAACAACCGGAATAATTTTTTAATCGGAATAAACTTTAACATGATCGCCTAATAAATTCAGTCGGCTTTAAAATCGGAATAAACCACCCACTTAAATCGGAATGAAGTTTAATTCTGAATAATCATTACGAATTAAGTGTTTACATGGTCTTTTTAAAGCGGAATTCATTTTTATTCCAAATTCAATTATTTTTAATTGGATTTAAACCTCTCGTGTGAACGGGGCAAGTGTAGCGTTACGTTATGTACCTGCAGTACCTGGAGCGACCACTAGTCTGTCTGCAGCAGAGGGGCCTTATACAGCTTTTATTATAGATCCATAGTTTATCAGCACTTTTCATGGGGAAAGGTAACAATAATTAGCATGCTAGCAGTGCATCTCCTGATTATTAGACAAACGGGAAAAGAAATAAAATGGAAAACACTTTATAATAATACGCAGACAGTAAAGAACGGACTTAATATATCTGTACTAGAGCAAGACACATTTGATTTTGATACTAAGGAATAGACTCGATGCTGCTATTGATTCTGATACCATAATTATAATAAAAACATTCTTTCTTAAGAGAATCAAATGTGATTTTCAAGATTAAATTGGAGTTCTTTCTTTTCTGTTCCCATGTGGTTTTATAATCCCACTTATAATCCCTCAGGAAAGGTTTATTTTCGCTTTTGAGTATTAATACCTGCTCAAATGAGGATCGAATTATGGTTCTAGTTTTAATATCGTTTAGTGTTTGATTTGTACAACTTCTGGCCGCAAAACCAAACCAAAATTCATAAGTGCACAAGTGTTTTCAGCCTAAATATGCAGGA
>JACN01062646.1:0-23737 GCA_000787155.1 Scartelaos histophorus | reverse complement strand
CCATGTGCTCATCATTAAGCCATGAAGAGCTTAAAACAACAAAGGTGTGAAAACGGACCTAGCTGATGTTTTCGATACAACTAACGGTATATAGTAGAATATATGTATTGGCCCATTGAAAAAACATTTAGAACATTAGAATTAAATATAATTAGGAAATTGACTTCTAATTATGCCATTTTAGATTAATTATCTACGTATTAATTCTTGATTAGGATTTTTTACATACATAATATATTCCATATTTGTTTGTGCATTGTTTTTACGAAAAAAAAAAGAAAAAAAAAACATAAAAATTTATCTTACCTGCAGAAAACAGCTTAATAGTTTTTCACAACATTTGTTTACATTTCGAGTTTAGCCATTTTACATCTCGCGAGATTTAAAATTCGTATGAATAGGGTGGTCCGAGAAAACACGCGACTTGCGATTGTTGCCAATCCCGTTAGTGTATATACGTCCCTGGTAAAACCCTTCAGATAATGCAGACCTGGCCAAGCCTCATGATATGGAGATGGGTTAAATTTCCCTATGGGAGCACTTTATGTGTACCTTTACCTTAACTACAGCCATAGAGCCATAAAGTATTCATATATACGGGCTATGACTACAGCCTATCCATGCCCTCTAGTGGTAGAATAACACAGAGCTACACATTAAACGAATGTAAATTATTTACTTTTTTTGTATAAAAATCTCAATAAAATCTACCCATCAAAATGCAATGACAGTTTAAGTATAATTAAATAATAATAGCACAAATATATAAAGTCATGTGTAGTGTATATGAGGCATGTTCATGTTTGTAGGGACATTTGTAGAGCTCTCATGTCCTTTAGCAGTCGCAGGTTTCTCCTGCTCTTCTCTCCTGGTCTGAGTTTGGCTCCTTCTTTTGAAAGACCTTCGCTAGAAAACTTTCTGGTTGCTTCCACATGCTTTTTTACTCGACCGTCATTCGATTTTTTCAACAAATTGTTTACCTAAAAGAACATGGTTATGCTAAATGAAAGCAGATTAATAATACATTTCAACATAACTCACATACTTGGGCTTTATGCTTGTAAAGCTTATTGATTTGTTCTCCTTTGCTCTCCATTTTGAGAAGTAGTTTCTCCTGTTCTCGCTGAAGGTCTCTTCTTTCTTGCTCAGAAACACTCCTCTCCACTTTCCTCAGTAGTTCATCCTGCTCTCTACAACGCAAACAAAAAAAAACTCATTAATTTTTGAATATCACTGCATATACTTGAATGTAACTACACTTACAAGCTCATGAGTCGAAGCTCTTCTTGTAATGCAAGCAACAGCTCAGATAGTTCATCCTCGTTTGACAGGGATGAAGAGGAGGAACTGGAAAAGCTTCCTCTGCCCGAGCCATATGGTTTGTTTGACAGGACACGACAGTTGCAGAGATGAGGCTGGTGACACTTCAGGAGAGACAAAACTGACTGGACATTTGCGCGGACAGAGTGGCTATTGCCCACTGACTGGATATAGGAAAGAGAAGGAGTAGGGTTACAACAAGACTCTGTATAACAATATAAAATGTTAAAAAGGAGTAAAACGAACTAGACCCTACCGTTCCAGCAACAAATGGTACATCTCTTAGTCTGAGCCTATAATGTGGCTCTGTAGGAGACTGCTGAAGTGAAGTTTTCTGCAGCAAATAATACAAAGAAGTGTCAATAAAGCAAGATCGCTGAAAGGAAGTGCTTTCAAAAAAGAAAAATCCAAGCAATCCAATCTTACCTTCACTTTTGATTGTTTGTCTTTGGACTTTCGATGAGGAGACACAGACCGCAACAAAATCCTGTTGGTCTCCAAATCTACCTGCAGCTGACGAGAATGAAATGTTTGTTTATTTTTATATACTTAATTATACTATATGTACTTAATTATACTTAATTATACTATATGTATGTTTACCAGATTGGCCTTGTTTTCAACCAGCTTTCTCTGATGCTCCTCCTCTTGCAATTTTATTTCTAGCTCATGGATCTTTCTCTTAAATGACAACAAGAAACGAAAATTACACATGGGATTAAAATAACATTAATAATAATTAAACCAAAATATGAGCTGACTTTTAGTACCTCAGCCTTATTTTGTGTGTGGGTCAGCCTTAGGTATTCCTGCTCTAAATGGTCAAGCTTCTCTAAACGAGCAAGCACAGAGGAGCTGTCAGCAGGCTGATCAGCGGACCTGATCGTCTCCTTCACCTTTAAAACAAATAAATCATTACAAAACATGCTTCACTTAGCCAATAAATAGTCAATTCCAACATGACAAAAACAAAGAATCGACCTGATTGAATATGTTTGATTTGTCTGTTGTGGTAGAGCGCAACATCTTTCTTGTTTGATCGAGTTGTTTTTCCAGTTTTAAACAACGAGACTCAGCAGATGCAAGGTGGTTGATTAACACTTCAAAATTTGGCAATATATGAATTAAAAACAACAATGATATTCATATAAATTATGTGAAATGCAAAGAAGATCTATTCACCCTGGTTGCAGTTTGCCTTGTTGACATCTGTGTCACTTTGTGTAGAGGTGTTAGTCACAGCTTTCCCTGGATCAGGCAAAGAGATGTGTCGTTTCTCCTTTTCCAACTTTCGAATCTTCTCTTGGAGATTGTGTAGGGCAGATAGAATTGCTTCAAACATGTAACAAGAGATGATAAGAACATGTGCAGAGACAAAAAATACCATGCAAAAAGGGTTTTAGAGTGACTTAAAAACTAATTCCACTGTATCTTGGAGAAATTTGAGAAGACGGACTGTGAATGAATAAATAGGGTTAGTGGGACTTGGGCATCATGTTGCACTAGCTGTAACCATGGAGCTGAACAACAATAGTGAATGTGAAAAATCAAGTTTACAAATGTGTATATCTGGTGTGCACAAATGGGTTAACCAGCACTTACCTGCACTATTGGTCTCTGGAAATGCTTTAGAGGGTGATGAAGCGCCATATGTCTGTGCTGTAGGAGACTGGACCAGGGTGGTGATGAATGGACGCTGAGCCGGATATTCCTTGTAAGAAGGCAGTGACAGGCTATCACACACTAAACCACTGGGTGCAATTTGTGGTTGTAGACGTAGATCCTGCAGATTAGAAATAATGTCAGCCACAATAAATCTACCTGCAGTAAGGAGCAAGACATGATAAATAACATTGTTGAGGATCCGTTAAAGTACGCAATTTGGCCACTTTTCTTTTAATACACATAAGGGTAAATTTCTCGTAACATTGCTGAGTTATTTGCATTAGCCTGCAAGCACAAACAATTATTTATTCAAGGGAAACTTACCCTTTTTTGCAAAGCATCAGCTGAAGCTGTTGCTGCTGTAGGATCCATAGCACTGCTTTAGATTAAGCGTATGAAATACTCAAAGCATAAATTCAATTTTCCATATCAAATCTTAGTTGCAGCTTTTTTGTACAACGCGACTACTTTGCGATATAGATCAATTCTACAGCACTCAAACAAAACTAACAAGTAGCTAAACCTCTCCTTCTAAGGTTGCATTTGGGTTAGTTTGTTTTATGTCACACTCTAGTCCGCAAGTAGTTAATCACACTCGTGTTTTTCTAAAAAATGTGTCCTGTTCACATGGCGGATAAATCGAACTCACATTCCAGTGTACCGGAAATGTAGTTTTTGATCCACAAAGACGAAGCCCAGTTACATGCAAATAAGTCTTAAATAAACTACAAGTCCCAATATTAGATTTTGCAAGAGTTGCCGGGATTTTTGTTGCGTGCTTTCGATTCTGGATGTGGCTGCAGCTTTACATATGATAGTAAGTTACGCGTGTATTAGCTTTTAACAGAAAATGTTTTATATTTCTTTTAGCCATAGCGCGTTAAACAAAGCCTACGACCATACGTGAAAGGATAGCTAACCTGAAGGAATTGCTAACGTGACTTCATCACTCATTCGTATTACAGATCTATGGTTTTCCTTAAAATAAGTTGCAAGACTAATTAGCGGATAATTGTGGTTATAGCCTAGCTAGTTACCATTTTGCTCCTGTCAATTCGCTACGAGATATTCCAGTATATAAAGCTACTGTGATATAACACAACTTACTTTTGTGTTATTTACTCAAGTTTTGTTTTATGGTTTTGTTTTGTTTTTTGCCAGTAACATCACCAGATTAGCTTTGATACTTCACCATGTCCTCAGAGAATACAATGTAAGTTTTTCTCTGACAAATTTGTGGCAGTTTTGAATATTTTCTAATGTTTTATATGTCAAACATTTTGCAGGGATGACGAGGATACGTTTAAGATTCTCATTTCAACAGATGTACATCTGGGGTATCTTGAGAAGGATGCCATCCGTGGAAATGACTCTTACAACACATTGAAGGAGATCTTGGAGTATGCCAAGACATATCAGGTATTTAATCACAGCATGTCAGATTGGTAATTGTGGCCAGTTCATTATGCTGGGCTATATTTTTTGTTTTAAGGTGGACTTTATTCTGCTGGGTGGAGATTTGTTCCATGAGAACAAGCCATCTCGCCGCTGCCTTCATACCTGCATAACTATGTTAAGACAGTACTGTATGGGAGATACTCCAATTCAGTTCAACATTCTCAGTGATCAGACTGTAAACTTCAATACAACCAAGTCAGTTTCACAGTAATGCTTGTACGCTTCCATGCAAGCATAATTTCATATGTTTAAACATATTTTATTTTTTAAAGATTTCCATGGGTAAATTATCAGGATCAAAATTTGAACATCTCCATTCCTGTGTTTAGCATTCATGGTAATCATGATGACCCAACAGGGGTAAGTGACAGTGTTCATTCAGACACACATGTATGTCTGTTTTATTAATATGCATTTTTTTCCTCAAGGCTGAAGGGTTGTGTGCTTTAGATTTATTAAGTGCTTCAGGTCTGGTAAATCACTTTGGCCATTCTCAGTCAGTGGAAAAAATTGAAATTAGCCCCATTCTCATGCAGAAAGGGAGGACAAAACTAGCCCTGTATGGCCTGGGTAAGATTTTTTTTGTTGTGTTTGTTTTATATATAAATCCTACTTCTATTACATTCTGTATTTGTGTATTTACAGGATCCATACCAGATGAACGGCTCTACAGAATGTTTGTAAATAATCAAGTAACAATGCTTCGTCCTAAAGAAGACCAAGATGAGTGGTTTAACCTCTTTACCTTGCACCAAAACAGGTTAGTGTTTTCACATGCACCACATAAAAGAGAGATGAGGTGTAAACTTCAGGAAATAAATAATTATGATTATGATATTATATATTATAAAAATCACTTTTTTTTGTTCCTTTCTCTTTTTTGAAGGAGTAAACATGGACCTACAAACTACATTCCTGAGCAGTTTCTTGATGACTTCCTCGATTTAGTTGTGTGGGGCCATGAGCATGAATGTCTCATCACCCCAACCAGAAATGAGCAGCAGCTTTTTTATGTGACACAGCCTGGCAGCTCTGTAGCGACCTCCCTGTCTCCAGGAGAAGCTACCAAAAAGTATTATTTAGCAATACATTATTAAACTATATATGTGTGTGCGTGTGCCTGCGTGCGTGTGCCTGTGTGTGTGTGTGTGTGTGTGTGTGTGTGTGTGTGTGTGTGTGTGTGTGTAAGTATATATATATTTAAAAAAATATATATATACATACACGCTTTTATTTATATATACATATACACACATACATATATAAGCACTATATAAAAAATGTCCATATGCTTTCAGACACATAGGGTTACTCCGTGTCAACGGTCGCAAAATGAACTTGCTTAAACTACCCCTTAAAACAGTGCGCCAGTTCTTCATTCAAGATGTGGTGTTAGCTGACTACCAGGACAGGTTCACCCCAGATACACCCCATGTCACAAAGAAAGTGGAGGGATTCTGCCATGCTAAAGTAAACCATCTTACCATCTTTAGATATATTGATTGAAATGTGGATATTTCATTGTTTTTCTTTTTCCAGGTCAATGAGATGCTGGAGGAAGCAGAAAGAGAAAGGTTAGGGTGCCCCATGACTCCGGAGAAACCTTTGATTCGACTCAGAGTGAGACTTATTGTTCTTTTGAAATAAAAATCTATTGCATTCTATTAATTTAGGCCATTTCTTTAACAGGTGGATTACAGTGGAGGATTTGAGGCATTCAACACTTCTCGCTTTAGTCAGAAGTTTGTTGATTGTGTTGCTAATCCAAAGGATGTCATTCACTTTTTAAGGCGGCGAGAGCAGAAAGAGGACATTAAAGGTGTGTCTCAAACAAAATTATGTAATAATCAGTGCAGTATCATACAATGTTGTTTTTGTCTAGATGAAATCAACGTTGACTACAATAGATTGGTGAAGAATACAGCAGCTGAAGGGCTCAGGGTGGAAGATTTAGTAAAAAAATATTTTGAAGCAGCAGAGCAGGTGATTGTTAGACATTCAATATATTTTTTGTATATATAAGTGCCTGTATTTTTAACTGCTCTTATTTCACAGACAGTACAGCTGTCTCTGCTTACTGAGCAGGGCATGGGAAAAGCAATACAGGAATTTGTAGACAAAGATGAAAAAGATGCCATAGAGGAACTGATTTCATATCAGCTTGAGAAGACGCAACGACACCTACTGTCCAGAGGAGTCACTAAAGAAGAAGATATTGACGCAGAGGTAATGTGTACACTGATTGTAAGACATGCTCTGTTTTATATCTGTTTGACAGCATTGCTCCTTATTTACAGATTAAGGTATTCAGAGACTCTAAAAAGAACACTACAGAAGAAGAGAATGATATTAAAGAAGTGAGTTTGTCTTTGCATTGTTTAATGAGTAAAGGAAATGATCTTGCTTTATATTTATGTTTTGGTTTTTTACATCCTTCCCAACAGGCCATGAGCAGAGCTAAAGCCCACCGGCTGGAGCGTGGAGATGACCCTGGTGATCGCATGTCTGATGGTGATTTTGCTATGGACTCTGATGAAGGTTCAATCTCATTCCCACAGCCCAGCAGAGGCAGAGGGCGCGGAGCAGGCAGGGGCAGAGGTGGCCGGGGAAGAGGGAGAGGTAGGTATCATATGCATTTAATGTATTTGAAAAGAGGATTATGCTTAATATACATAGATCAAATACAGTGTTCCCTCGTTTATCGTAGGGGTTAAGTTTAAAAAACAACCTGCGATAGGTGAAATCCGCGAATTAGTCAACTTTATTTTTTTTACACTTATTATATATGTCTTAAGGCTGTAAAACCCCTCATCACACAGACAGTAATTAACATATTCTCACACTTCTCTCTTGTTTAAATGCTCTCAAAGTTTAAACCTCAGTAGTGATCTAGTGGGCCGAGGGGCGCAGAGCGCTCCCGTGTCCCGGCTTGCAGTAGTGCTCTAACAGGCACCCCTCCCCCTGCGCAGAGCGCTCCCGTCCCCCGGTTCGGTTCGATTCTCAGTAGTGATCTAGAGGCCATATTGCACGGTCCTCTAGCAAGCGATCTAGCAACTCCCCCTGGGTCGTGAAGTCTGACTGTGGGCCGAATGGTGGGGGAAAAGTCTTGGGCAGTTTTTTGGTCCCAGTAAACATACAGCTCTTCAGAGTCCTGCTTCTAGCAGTCGAACATTTATGTAAATTTGGCTGAACGCATTCTGTACTGTACAGGAGTCCCATCACAGACGAGATTGATGGACAGTGGTCTACAGTCCCTTAGCCAATTAGAACGCAGAACACACTGCGCAGGTTCTTTTTTATCCAATCAGGATGTAGAACACAATACACATTCATTAAAAAAAAAAAAATGCACAAAAAAAGGTGAACCGCGCTATAGCGAGGGACGACTGTACTGCAATTCTTTAAAAATGTTTTCACCAAATATAATCAAAGTAATTTATTTTCAGGTACAGCTGTCTCAGAACCCAAACCAGCAAGTCGTGGCCGTGGTCAGAAATCGACTCAAAGCAGTATAATGCAAGGTACTAAGCTACATTATACTACTGCTAATAACTTGAATTAAGTACATAGGTATTGTTTAGAGTATGTGTGTGTTGTGTCTCCCAACAGCATTTCAAGCTACGTCACAGAGATCATCACGGCCTGACTCTTTTGCAGCAGAAGATGTAATACACATAAATATATGTACAGTACACAAAACTTCACAAGGTTTTATTCCCTTTTTAATGCTACGCCTTTGATCATGCTCTAGATAAGCATTGACGATTCTGATGAAGATATCCCTGTCAGAAAAACAACACGTCCCAGTTCAAAGTAAGTTTTTATTACCTTTATTTAGTTACTTTTACTGTATTAATGAAAACTCTCCCAATTTTATTTAAATAAATGTTAACCTATATCTTCATCAGAGCCTCTTCATCTTTTGCAAAGTATAGCAGCCAGTCTCAGAGTCAGAGCCAATCCTCTAAAGGGGTTTGTTTTGATAACAGTGACGAAGATGTAAGTTACAGCTAATGATGAATTATTAGCTCAAGTCTTTATTTTTATGTTCTTGACAAATTTGTTTTGCATATTTTATGGTGCAGGATAATCCCTTCAAAGGATCAAGCCGCCGTGGAAAAAGATAAACATAAGTTCCTTTTATAATGTGCATGTTGCTAGTTTGTCATGTTCTCCACATTAACATCTAATAAGTGATTTTTTTATGTAACAGTATTTAAAGAAGAAATAAAGTGATTCTGATAAATTAATGTTTAATTCTGAGAAAAGCCAAAAACCAAATGGCATAAGCAAATACATCACAACAAATGTACAGTACTTTTAAATTTTTAAGAAAAAAAGTATTTACAAGTGGATTTAACATGTAAACTTACAAAATCTGTTTGTTCAACCATTTTGTAATAAACAATATATTACATTTCCTTTAAATTATTCACAATAATTTACAAATAGATACACAACAATTATTACTGATATTCCTAATCTCTTTAACAAAAGTTCAGTGCACAGAATTCCTGTTCTTGTACAAGTCTTTCATTGCAATCTGCAACATGGCAAATATTTTTAATCTGTAAACCTCAGTGCATATTAATAAGAAAGCTTTACAAGTAGAATAATCAAGTAATTCAAGTACTCATGTAAATCAGTTGCACTTTAAGGTACACAGAAACCTAACAGCACAACTGGCATCAGTTATTTTAGCAAAAAATATGCTATGTTTGGACATGAGTGCAGAAATGTTTGTGATCAAATGTGAATGTGGTAAAATTGGCACTAAATCCCACAAAATTTCATTTGGTGAGCCCCAAAAACAACACATCTCCCCTGAGAACTTGGCATGTTGGTATGGCAAATAACATGTGTATAACAGCATGTGCATTGTTTGTAAGCAAGTGATAACTCATTTCTTTTTTGCTGAATGAATGAAATATTGCAATGGGTTCACATCCGACCAGGGCAACAAAAGCAGGTTATCAAGGATTTTTCTAGACGGGGGGGAAAAAAAAGAGTTAGTTTTCTGACATCTCAATAGTAATTCAACAGTGTTTTACATGTTTTACATTTTTACCTCAATGACTGTATTGATCCAATTCATCACCTCTTCTACATTACAGTATACACCTGGTTTCCCCCTCCTGGCACAGCCCACTCCCCAGCTCACCACTCCTACCAGGTAGTATTTAGAGGAGCTGATGTGCACCAGTGGCCCCCCACTGTCACCCTAAAAAAACAAGGAATTAATTAAAGGTGATATTTCAATATTGTACAGCTCTTGATGAATAACATTTTTATGTACCTGGCAAGCATCCACTCCCCCTTCCAGGTAGCCCGCACACAGCATTCGCTCTGTTATGTCACTACCGTAAACATAACGACTGGAGCATTTGGTCCAATCTATCAGTGGAATGGCTGCCTGTTGAAGTCTAGAGGAAACTTGACCTTAAAGATCAGTTGTCAAAGTAAAGAATGTTAGATTCAGCTTGACAGTTTTATTCACAAAATATAAAAAACATGCAATTCAATTGACAAATGCAGCCTACCATCTTCCTCTAGGTATCCCCATCCTGTTACAGTCATCATGGTTCCAGCACTAAGGCCAAAAGCTTTTGGAGGTAGACAAGCAGGTCTACGAAACTCTGAAAAGAGGACAAAATTGATACACTATAACCATTACAAATGTTTCAGCAAAATAACATATTTAATAGGGCCATTCATTCGTGTAATTAATGTGCTGAATTTGCAACATTAGATGTTTTTTCCCAGACATTTACATTATTTAGGTAGAAGGTATGCTACTTGGTAGATTTACTAAAAAACACCACAAGAGGGCAGTGTGGGCACAGTTGTATTTTTGTTTTTTTTTGTTTTAACCATGGGTTTAAAGAGGTCTACGGAGCTGTAGAAGGGACATGGTGAATATATAAATAACAAAGTGTGGGAACTCTTCTACCTGCCCCACTGGACTTACCCAGGGAAGGCAGCCTGTCCCCAAGTAGAGCGCCTGGAGGGGTCCCTGGAGCTCCGGGAGTGCCTGTGGATGTCTGCTCCACAGGGGGTCTGGCCCACTGGACTTAAAGGTGCCCCCTCACTTTTAATAACCCATGGCACCTCATATTTATATTTCATGCATGCGCCTTAATGAAAGTGAGGGAACAATTTGTAACTTGTCCCTTCGCTGTAACGACCTGAGCGCACTCCTTAACACAAATAGTGCGAACGGGTTATAACTTGTGCGCATGCATTAATATCTTATGCACACGCCTTATAATTTGTTCCCACACTTTGTTATTTTTTTTATTCACCATGTTCCTTCTATGGCTCCATAAGTTCCAGTTGCACAGATATGCTCATTTTAAAGTTTAGTTTAAACTTTACCTCCTACTGTTATGGGCCTGTACAGTCTCATCATGGCTATGTCATAATCATTACGAGTGTCGTCGTATTGTCCGTTGATGATGATCCTGTCCACAGAGGAGCCCCCCAGGGAGCCGAGGTAGGTGTTACCAGACACAACTTTCCAGCGACTTAGCTCATGTTTATTCCTGCAAACAAAAGGCCGCCCTGTCAGTCTATGCAGAGAGTATGCAAAGGTCGAACTTATGTTATATTTTACTGACCCAGCAAAACAGTGGGCTGCAGTGACCACCCACTGTGGCGTCACTAGGGCGCCTCCACACGTGTGCTGCCCGCCCTGCAGCAGGCTCACCTGCCAGGGCCACTGCTCAATGTCTGCGTCTGTGCCCCCGACAATCCGCTCCCGAGAGTCCACCTGGCCACAGTCTGAAACACACCCAGTCTTTAAAGATCCCCTATTACACCAAGGTGACTATTCTGAGCTTTAAACCATATTGTTACCACAAACAAAACATACCTGGACTTATTATGTTTTGTTTCATTCACACATTTGAGTAACCTTTTATCTTATCTGTTAACATATCAAAACTCAAAATGCTCTGTTCCACTTTGTCATGTCATGAAGCAATAGTTTCCACGATGAACAGCTCCTTAACCTTTTCTTCAGGAAATTATCCAAATGATTCCAGTGAAGGTGTATTGAGTTTAAAAACAGAGTGGAGCACCTTTTGTATTACCACATCACAATGGGTGTCTTCAGTTTGAGAGAAGAACTAAATCTAAATATACAGCGTTAGTGTGTTAAATGTGTGAATGAAACAAAATACAACTCCAGGTAGGCTCTGAAACATTATAACATAGATAAGAAAATGGCGTAACATAGGCCATTTAAGGTGCTGAAATATTCAAGATAAAGAATTAAAGAATGTTTCCAATCATCCATACTGACAAAATTGGACTATTTGCAATAGCCTATTTATAGCCATAGTTTATGTTAAACTGTTATTAGATCCAAAATCAGTGGCATATTAATATGGTATTTAAGCCTAAATAAAGGCTGACTTGGCATAGTGAGCTTTGTGTCCAAGTTTCATAAGAGAAATAGGTTCAGTTTTCCTTGAGATACTTTGTCTGTAAACATTTCTGAACGTGCATGGGCCTGTCTGTGTGAAACCTGTATGAACGTCATTTCTTTCTCACTGACTTGAGATTTCGAGGCTTACCTGAACATGACAGAGCCACTACAGAGCCTGTTTGGCACACTCCATTTCTGAGAGAAGACATAAGGACATGTATTTAGGACATAATATTTTTCAAGACATAGGCAGTTTTATCAAATAAACGACATGTTTTCTCACTAGTCACTATAGTTCAAGTTGATTGTACTTGTACATATTATAAAGGATTGTTTGGGGAAACAAGAACTGGAGTTTCTGCTTTTCAGGAACAGAAACTAGCAGCCTGGGAACCTGTTTGAAAACTATTTGGTTTGAAACTTTATTGTATTTAAATTGTTAATGGTCAACAGTCTTTTCATCATTTATTATCTGTTTTACATCATTCTGAAGGGATGGGCAGATCAATACCAAATCTCAATAAACTGATAGTGACTGAGATATCAAAAAGTTTTTATTCTTATGTAAGTATATTTATTACTGAATTAAAATACATTGGACGTTTTTATGAACATTTTGGGCATTCACAAAATTTGTTTTCTTGTTCTTGAAGAACAAATCTTGCAAACTGTCTTGAGCATTACAGTGCACAGAAATGTGTGTTGTCGAGAAATGTTTGCAATTTTGGATCCAAAAAGATCAGACGTGATAGAGAATGTATCACAAAGTCTGCCCTGGCCCCAGGGCCCCTGTAGGGCCACTACTGTAACTCCCCAGACACAGAACTCAGCATGTAAATATATTAGTCATTGTGAATCATATTAATAGTTGTTTCTCTCACCTGGTGTTTGTAGCCTGTTGCACTGGGGTATTTCCAGTTCCAGATCTGACTGCTGTGAATGGCCCCACTCTAAACTGTACTGGGAGCGACCCCACTGGCACAGTACTGCTACTTGGGTCCCTGCACAACAAACATAAAATAATAATAATGCTAGGTTGTTAGGAACTGCCATCCATCAGACACCTTTATTCCCTCTCAGTCACTCACTTTGTGTATCCCAATTGTTTACATGCAGTGTGTGTGTGCTCCGCAGTCCAGCCATCGCTACACACACTTCTCCACCCTGTGCTGGGACTGTACACCTGCAGGACACTGTTGGCCGTCAGCAGCCTCACTGAACACAATACAGGCACAACAATAGAGCAGGAGTTTTCTTTACACTGATGACTGAGCGCAGAGGAGCCGGGCTGCACCTGGAAACGTGCTGTTGACGGTAAATGTTGACACACAGGTAACTTCATCTTCCCCTCCGGCACAGTCACTCTTCCCATCACATGCTTGATTAAGTGGGATGAACTTAAAGGAGCGCTTGCAAAAAAAGTACTTGCTGTCTATGAGAACTTTGACTGAGGGAACACAAGAGAAAGGATCATTTTTAGAAAGAATAAACACTGCACTATAGGCGATAGACCTTCTAAAATTGCTCTGAAATATTGATTTTAAGGTATTATTGACTTACTGAAATATCCCGCTATTGCCATTATAGCAAGACACACCACTAAGGCCAGGATGGTGAACAATATTTTCTTTCTCTTAGAAGTTTTCACTGTTTGGGGATTTACAGCCGTCATGGGTCTTCTGTGACGCCCTGGCTTTGGAACCACTTTAACAAATACATAAAAAAGATCCATTTAGATTTTGGTTTACATCGTGCAACATCCATCTGACACGTTGGTTGCCAGTTACAAATATATAATAAGCGAAAAAATATATACAAATAAGATGTAAGCCTTAAACTCCAAAAAGGACATCTAAATGACTTTTTTAATGCTGCTTTGATTATAATACTTAGAAGACATAGTGAATATTCCTAATCAACAAAACATGAGAGTTGTTACAATAGTTTAAATGAATTTCAATCTGAATATAATTACCTGGCTGTCTGTTTGGATTCAATGGTCTTGAGCTCTCCTCAGGCAATTGGGCAGCAGTCTAATGAGAGGCCAGCAGAGACAATGGTAAATAAGCAATTCTCTTATTGTTTCGTACATCATCACTATGTGTCATTATGAGTCATTTGTTAAATTAAACTTATTTCTTTGACACAGTGGTACAGTACCTGCAGTATTATTCAGGAAGTCCTCAGAACTTCCAGAAAGTGTTTACATGTGAGAGGTGTCCGCCCTTAACAGCGTCATGCACCAGGATTGTACAATTTCACTGAGTCACTGCTAAATATGTTGTTATGTACAGTCTCAGATCCAAAATGAATTAATTTAATTATTCTATAAACTAAGATGATAAGATGACTGAGATGTTAGTAGTTCTGTACTTTCTGTACTACACAGCAAAAACTGGAGGGTTAAAATTTCAGGGTAAAATATTTCAAAGTTGTTTTTAACTCAAAACATGTTATTTTAACCATTTGAATGTTAAATGGGGGTTTGAGTTGGGATTATTTGCCAGAGTTAATATGGTTCTTGTGGTTAATTCAACTTCCCTTAGTGTTAATTTGGCACCTTAGACTTAGACAAACTTTATTGACCCACAAGGGAATTTTTTGGAGTCAGCAGCTCGCACATCACAATATATTAAATATCAGAGAGTAAAAATATAAATAGCAATAAGTCACAAAAAAGATGGAGTAGACCAGTTTGAACCAGTTTTGTACATAGTTTCATCTTAAATTAACTCAAATAAAGTGAAAAATAAAACATCTCTGTTTGTTGTTTCGCTAAATAAGGATAACCCTACACAGTGTGATCCATTTAGTCTCAAAACGTTAATATAACTCTTGATTTCGGGGTTAAACATGAACTATATCCTTGAAACTTGTTCTGTATTGTAAGCAGAACACATAATAGAGACTTTCAGGCTAGTTTAGTTCTGCATTGAACCACATTGTGAACAGAGAAAATGCTTTGTCACCATAAACCCAATATTAATCCTTTAAGTACAGACGTTGCAAGACTTTTAAGGTACATTGGAAGATCAATTCAAATCAAGTACATGACAAGCACACATTTGGAAACAGGAACAAACCGCAGATTGTCTTACACTGTGAATGTAAAATATAGTAGTTTAAACGCTGTTATACGGCTTTGATGTATTGTGATTCATGAAATTTGTGTAATGCATTTTGTGACGCACTCTGACCTATTTAATATTGATTATTACACACTACTTAATTACACCCTAATAGATTCTACACTATAATCAGTATTAGTGTTTATCTTGTACTGCTTATAATCACACAGACTAAATAGGCATGACTAGATTAAAAGGAAACTAAATAAAAAATGTGATGATTCATCTCCACCATGTTGTCTTAATTTCTATTTGTGATGTTCATGCTGAGTACACACAGCTCAACAAGTCCTATTTTCTAGGTCAACTATGAAGATAAGCCCTTTGTTCAAATATGGGTCCCTCTTGTCATCTCCTGTTCTTTTTGGCTTCTGTTTCTGAGAGTATATCTACAGATGGCACAGTATAGAAAGATTATAGTTTAATGCCTTAAAGAAATCACTGGCAAAAGTCCAGTTTGTAAAGAAAATGTCCAAATTGCTGCGTAGTGTTACTTGGAGCAACTCACATATACAGCTTAAGATGTTGGATTTCCAATATAGTTTCCAGTATTTGTTTAAACCAGATAAACTGTTTTCTGTGTTTTCTGTTCCCCATTTTGTGACAGCTCAGAACTCCTGCATGCAAAACTGTGAAAGCTCAACATACAGTGGAGTCCAGCTGAGCAAACACACCTATCAGGTCGTCTTTGTGCAAACCGGTGACAATTCTCCTAGTATTTGCAGTGTGCTTAGAGTTGTTCCCTTTTACTATTCACTCACCCACATGATGCAGTCGTCTTTTTCAAAAAACTGAACACCTCATGAGCCGCTTAGCAAAGCAAGCACAGCCCTGTACTTGGTTGGAATCTCGCTGGTCCTCCTTGCTTGTCCCTCCTCCTCCACTTTTGGCTAAAAACTTCACAGACCTTCTTTTTTTTTCTATTTAGTGCTGAAAATCAGTCCCCAAATTGAAAGCTTTGTCTTCTTCAAAATGGCCTTTCAAAAAGTGCTGTGCCGTTTTTCTTTTTGGGATTGGCACATAGGAAGCTGATTTTACTAACAAAACAAAAGTATACCTTGAAACCTGACACTCTCACACCCTCCTTCTTGGCTACCTGAAGCTTTAGCCCCGCCCCCTCCAGCTCACCTCCAAAAGTTTGGTTCCATTTTCTCTGACGTAGCAGAGGCCATTGTTTTGGTTGGTTTTATTATTATTGACTATCAAATATTTGCAGGACATAGAGCTATACAGACAGACAGAACAGACAAAACACTGATAAAACAATAGCTTTTACAACCTTTTCACCTGACACCATATTCACATGAGGTGCATTTAGAGCTAACTCATATATAGTTGGAAATAGTCATAGAGTTAGCCACTATTTTACATCAAACCGTGACTGTAGTCGTCTTAAATTGAATATGTGGAACAGATTTGTAGTAGTTGCAACAGTAGTAGTACATTATTCAGCATGAATCTTAAATCTGTGGCCAGTAGCTGCAGCCATTAACTTCCCCAGGAGTTAAATACTTTGTTATTAGTCACAGAAGTCCGAGTTCCTTAAAATTAACTGACCATTCATGTCACGGGAGACTGACCGCGGGCAGTGTGTTATTGTGCTCTGACGTGTTGGTGGTGATATGAAAATTTGCATTAAGCGAAACGGAATTTTTTAATAGAATGAAATAATTAAATGAATAATTATCCTTTTAGGGTGTTCTCCACACTCCCACATGCTACCACATTACACAAGCTGAATAATGAACTATTAAGTAAAACATGAATAAGTAGATGCAATGATTCATTGAAATAGTTGTGATGATTTGAGTATTAAAATAGTTGTAATTGTATTTTAATAACTGTTTTATCTGGACTGTACAGACTCTAAAACACTTGCCAAAAAGTTTTATAACCATGACAGTAACAATATCAAATCTCAATGAACAGTCAAAAGTGCTGACTAGTGATATATATTGTCACATTTGTCCTCCTAATCCAACTACTGATAAACAATCCTAGAGGAAATATCAATAAATATATTTCCAACCACTTGTTTTTAAACAGGATACATCAGTTGCATTTTTAGGTCGTAGGAAACCCTAATTCACTCCTCACGTTATCTATTAACTCGTCCTAGTTACACATCGATGGCAAGTACAACAGGCGGTAAAACATTTATTCTCTTCTTCCGTATTAGATAGAAGACATTACATTAAACAACTGTTACAATTTATAAACGTGTATAAAAATGTTGAACATGTAACAATATTTTGTTGATGGGTTCATTTCCTAATGCTTCTAACACTAACTTTGACATACTGTTGTTTATCATGACCCTTAGATTAATGGCCTTACCAGTTGCATAATATTTTTATTAAGGAAATATCACTGACTAAAGTCTCGTCTGTCTAATAGAAAACTACAGCTATCCAGAGGCAAATGTTTATATATAGATAGGATATGAAGTACTCATTTTTATACTACTTGAATATCCTGTGTTTTAAATAGTTGTATTTTACTATGACTGTCTGACACATTCTTTACTAATTACATTTCTATACAAAATAATCCAACAAAACTTACAGTAGGTAGGTGGTCTTCAACTGTGTACCCGCTCGTTTTCCCCTTTGACTGTAGAGAGATCTTTCCTGTAGCAATAGTTCAGCATCCTTGATAAAAGTGTCCCGTCCGTTATGTGTAGAGGAACAGCCTCTGGTCACTGGCACATTATCTGTAGCACATCAGTCCAGGTGACTCCCTCTTCAGACGTTACAAGTCAGAAACAGGACTCAGTGCCACGACTCTGTATTTAACCTGAGGAGTCCTTCACGCCCCCGTCTGCACTTCTAGGCATCATGCTCCTTTTTATGTGCAGGTGCAGTGCCAGTGAAACATGATATTCTGTTTGACTGCAGCTAACAAGGAAACTGGGATTTACTAGAACTCCCAGCGGTCAGAGTTTATCTACTCTGTTTAACATGTTGACATTGATCCACTTTATTCTACCTTAAGCAGCGTGTGCATGTGTTTTGATATTATAAATGGCTCAATTGCAGATGACATTGACATGAATGACATGATGACATGAATAATATTAGGTCTGTATAAGTAGGTGAGAATGTCATTGTTTGTTACATTCTTTTTATTGGTAATTTTAGAACACATTTTTTGTTATATTTTGATATGTGTGCCTTTTTAGGATAGTCAGTTTATATTAGCATTCATATTCAGATTAGAATAACTTGCTTTAACACTGTATATGTGTGAGGTACAGTTGAGGAGCCTCTATCATGATCAGTTTTTTGTTAAACTGTTGAAGAAGCTGACATAGGGTTTTGCTAAAAAATATTTAAGATTGTATTTAATTGATTGTATAATATTTAAGATAATATTGAAACAATTGTATTTTTTCATTTCATTTTACTCAGTTCTATTGTCTTTATCCTGCGCTCACTCAGCCTGACTCAACCTTTCATGGAGGTGTGACTTTAAGCTTCTACCAAGAGCTGAATTTGCTGGAATTGCCTCCACATTCAGACATGGTTATCACATATCATAGACGCCCATTCAGTCCTTTCATGATCAGTGACACTTCCTCATGTGCCTGACAGGGACGGGGTTTATTTTTCCGTATAATCACTGCCTACGGCCCAACGTTTCCTGATGTATTTGAGTCAATACCAGTCAGTTATGTGTATTGTAACAGTTGTGTTTAAGCTTCAGAAACACATGTGTCTTTCTCTTCATAACTGATATTAGTTTTATAAAAGAGAAAAGTTTAATCATTCACTATATTTATCAGTGTATCAATGAACATAAAAGTCACATGATCAAAACCAGCTTGTTGTTTTATTCATCTTTCTGATTGGGGTCAGCAAATATATGTTCTTTTTAGTACTGAGTTCCAGGGACAACTCTTCAATGGAGCTGCACACTGAACATGTTCAGTTAGAGCCTTGGGTGAGTGTGATGATCCCCCCCCCCCCTCATGTTTGCTTTATTGTTTTAAAGTTTTAAGTTTAAAGTTAGTTTGCCCCTGTAGTGAAAACCTAATATAGAGTTATTGTTATATTGTAATCGGATTTTGAACACTTTGTGGTTGCCATTTGAACATTTTTAATTAAGACTGAATGTCATATGAAAATGGGGGGAGCATTGTAAGAGCATTGGTCTTGCAGTATAGTGCATTTTAAACTAGTTGCTGCTTCAGGCACTTCAAATTTCTTGTGGCTCACCACCTTTGAGGTTTGTCTTGTGTTGAAATGTGAATCAGTGTGAAAAGAAAACTTGTCTATGGAGCAATTACAAATGATTCCAATCAGTGAATATAATTTTTCATAAACGTGACATGCAAGTGAATTACAGAATTGATACATTCATATGAGCTCCATAACTATTTTATAAAATACAATATTATATATTTCTGTGATTGATTCGTTTTAATATGAGTTTATAATTAATAAAAAAAGGTCTGTCATTTTTGTTATGGCACACACAGAATTGGAAACGTTGTAGTATCATCCAATAACATTTCCTCAAACAGTGGCACAATGATGGTGCAGTACGTGTGCTGTCCAGTAGGAGTCCCTGTAATCCTCTTGGTCAAGGAAGTCACATGCTTATGGGAAATTTCAGAGAGCACAAAAGAAAAAGAATCTCTGGAAATTTTGGGGCTGTTACAGTTATTTTGTGGGAGAACCGATAAAACTATGTTGTCTTATCCCTTATCAGTATATAATGGCTGACTGAGAATCACAGATCTTAACATTTGCTAATGAAGCAAAAGGCAAAGCAGAGGCACAGGTTGAATAAAAGATGAAGGACCGGTTCCAAAGTATGAGTGGTATGGGGACATGGGAGAGCCACACGTCAGCAAACAACACAGAGAAGAGAGCGTTCAGATTTATTTCTTTACATTTTTCACAAATTTTAGAAGGACTTAAGAAACAAAAAAAGTAAAGTGAGGGTCTTAACAGTGGTCATCATGGGGAATAATGGTGAGTCCTCTACTTGAAAAGCTTGTCCTCCCAGAAAAGGTTAGTGCTGAATAACATGCTAGGCTGTCTTACTGTTGTGTATCTCTGTTGTGTGTTTTACCCAAGAAATACACAATATAATATATACATCATAGAATTACATACCATTTAAATAGGCAACTTTTTGGAACAGATATTGTCTTGTTTGTCAGCACTGGAAACTGGAAATACATTAGATCTTGATTTATGATTTTTTTTGCTCTCATTTCATTAACCTGTGTTATTTGTTATTATGAACTAATGTGAAAGATATATAATATTATACATTATTGTATTAAGGGGTTTGCAAAAACAAAAACAATATGAAACCTTTTGCTATTGGCAATGCTTCTTTATGGAAGTAGGATTAATAATAATAATTCAATAATCCCATTATGTTTGTAGGAAGCCGAGTGAACTCCACAGCAGTTGGAGTTGCAGTGGGCTTTGGGATCCTCTTAATCCTTTTTACCATTGGGATTCTCCAGTTCTGCTTCAAATACAAATGCAAGAACTGTAAGAACTGCTGCAAGAAAAAAAGTAAGTAGTTTTCCAAGTAAAATCAGAAAATCAAACATGAACTCAGCACATCAGTTTTTATATTCAAATGTGCTTTTCTCTTTCAGAACCACCACTGAAAGACAGAGTACTTACGTAAGTGTGCCTTTAACTTATTCTCTCATGTTATTATTAATTTTATGCAAAACAAATCTAATTCACCATTCTGGTGTGTTACAGCAAAGTGGGGCTAAAGAAGTCTCCATCCCCCTTCTCAATCAGTAGCTACGTTAAACAATAGAAGCCACTGGCTGTGGTGATGGAAACTGAAAAGACTTTTCTGCCATCTTCCCACTTAACACATTGCTTGTTTTGCACAACTTTTCTTTTCATTGCTGCTGTTTATTGTAAATGGCAAAACTATATTGTAATTCTCTTCTTGTGACTTTCATGACTTTTGTAAAAGCATTGCCCTAAAATAGTAATACTAAAAGTAATCATAGTAATAATAGTAATAGTAATGATAGTAATATAAGTAATAATGGTAGTTTGTAAATATAAATATATTGTAACTCTATTGGATGTTGATGTATGTATTTTAACACAAAAATTAAATTCATATACTGCATTAATATTATGTTTTTGTTTACTTCCTATCACAAAATATAGACATACACATCAAACTTAAAAAAAGCATTTACAGAAACAAAATTAGTATTTTTTTTTCTCAATTTCCCTTTCTCACAGTAGATACTGTATGGTGGTAACAACACTATATCTAAACAGACGTATAGAGCCAATAACTGTATTAAAAGCAGTATTACTAGTAGCAATGGTTGAGTAACTAATATGACTATTAAAGCAGTAAAAGTAAAGTATAAGGTGTATGTTGCGTTTTAATCATGCTTAAATTATATAATTTTGCATCTGTAAAGTGGAATCCCCACTTAATCACAGTTTATCTCAAGTTCCTTTTTAAACTGTTCTCAAAACTCCTGTACTAATATTATAAAACCTGTAATCAGTATTGCATAAACTCTGACTCTATTTTTACTAAGAGAAGGGTTTTTTTTGGAGGAAGTTGTGCAGTGGAAGTGCATTTTATATGAAACCAACACTGCCTTTCTTGTTCAGTATTTGCATATGGAGTTTCTGTGTGCATACTGATATTTGTTATCTGATATATCTGATAACTGCATCGGATTCCTTATTTGTTTCTGTGTTGTTTGCATGATAACTTGTCAAAATTGTTTAGAATTGTATTTTTTAATGGCATAAATAAATTATAAATAATCACTTCTGTAGAACCAGTCACACACAAGCAGGTAGTGGTATAGAGTATATGATATATCAGTTTGTGTGGGCGGCTGAGAGGCAGAGAGAAATGTCAAAATGTCCAAATGCGCGTAAGCCCAACGCAGTTTCCCTGCATGTTGCTCCACAACAATTTCACTTCCGGTGTTTATTGTCAGTTCTGAATAAAGTAAGAGACAAGGTGAAGCAAGGTAAAGTGAAGTCAACCACACTTCTGTGGTATATAAAAAAACCTGCTTCTTTCCTTTCCTCACAAACTAACTCTTTATGATCAACACCGGAAAATCAGCCTGTACTCATAGAGGCAGTGAATACTGATCATCAGGCCTGACATGTGACATCAGTGGTGGTTAAACTACATCACACAAAGAGATTGACACATCATTCATGTTAAAATCCCGTCTCTTTTCCATCAGAGGGAAGGATGATAAAGAGGTCAACATGGGAAAAGTCTCCTCTATTTGTACTAAAGTCATATTTGTTCCTGTTTTGTCCATTATGTCCATTTGAACTTTAGGAGAGGAATGTCCATATGAGTCCCCCGTGTTATTTGTATGTAATCCTTTATATTGTCCTCTGTAACTGTCTTGATTATGGCACCAAATGCACAGATTGGCCCCTGAACAGGTACAAACTGAGGTGTTTTTCCTGTACCCTGACACCACACTGATGAGTTGTGTTTGTGGGAGTGTCTCTTCAGTGATGTCTTCATTGTCACAGTCATGAATGTTTACAGTTAACAGGCACTGTTTGTGATATTCTCCAGACTTGTTCAAACATCCACTGTCTGGATCTTCTAGATTTAGTGAAGAGGCATCCGAGTGGCAGTTGAGTCCCACTCCACTGTCCTCGGCCTTACTGAGAGTATCACTTCCCTCATCTTGAATAGGGTAATTGCAAATGGCGTCTTGTACCCCCATGCTACCACACCCACTGTCTTCTTGTGTGGTGTTATCAGAGGTGGACTTCATGCTGACTCCGCTGTCTGTGCTCGGCCTCCTGTCCTCTTCACCATTTTTCTGGTCATTGATATACGTTGTAGGCAGATTTTTGCGGACATGTTTCACTTCTTTTCCTGCACTGAACAGGAACCAACCCTTGTCTGTGACAACTTCCATAGTGCCCTCCCCAATGGACAGCGGACGCCACACACAAGCAGGGGATTTCTGTAAAAGAGGTAAAAAGTCAAAGGCTTTCTGCCATGGATGATTCATTCTCTGTTTCATAATTTTAAACAATACAAGTTTTGCTTCTACTCACAAGTGCAGCAGGTGTCTTTGCTGGCATTTTCACATAACACAGAATAAATGTGAAGATAAATGCAGATATGATCAGAACACCCGCAATAGTAAGTGCTACAATTGCGATTACGATCCATTCTGTAAAATAATAATGCCTGTTAATATACATTAACAGACACATTCAAATGGTTCACATGAGGAGAGAGGAAACAACGGGTTTTACCTTGGTCTGGTAATATAACACATTGTTGAGGTGACAAACCGCTGGCCAGTCCTCCTTTTCCCTCCACTTTGATAGTGATACAGTATTCTTTGCCCCACCGTAAAGAGTTGAACTGTGTCTTCCACTGGTGGTCCCAGATGTCATCTTTGAGATATGCAAATGTAGTCTGTAATGAAGGGATAAGACATATGTTACATGTGTTTAACATTTCAGCTGTCTTGTGTTTTGTGAATCTTTTGTTTTACCTTATTCTGCTCCTTCTCCACCAGATAGATTGTATAGATTACCCCATATGGGAAAAGTTTTCTTAAAATAGGCTTTTGGTGAATGTGTATGGTAAGAGTGCTCGAAGTAGCCCACATAGTGAAAGAGGGAGGCTGCAGTTCACCTGTTAAAAATAATACAAATTATATTATTTTATTTTATTTTTTTTATTGTAAAAAAAAAAAATAATAAAATAAAAT